>ML791993.1:1316808-1364656 GCA_009831015.1 Picea engelmannii | reverse complement strand
TATCTAAACCAAGCACTTTTCCATTGCACTTGCCAGTTAGTTCATGCAAGAACTTAGACTGAGTTCATTTTGTATGAGCGGTGCTTATTTTGTATGAGAGAATTCCTTTTGGAACATAGATTTTCGTGCCAAAGAAACTCTGCAAGTTTGGTCTTGATGTTGTATTGGTGCCATTGGGACTTTTTGAGAAACATATATAATGTTTACAATCAAAATTTTCAATTTTTCGAGGTGGATCTGATTTTGATAGTCACATCTGAGTTTGAGCAATAGATTAGAAGGTCATGTTAAAAAAAAGAGTTAGAGTCATTATTGTATCAAACATTTTGAGCATTAATCGAGTGGTCTCTCATTTGGAAGCATACCCATAGATGTATCCCAATATGGGTGAACTCCATTATCAACTTGGGTAATATGCCTTGTTATTTTTATTTTTATTTCTCTCAATTTCAACATTTTTATTTCCGCAAGTTGTTTCATAGTTAATGAGTTTTGGATAAGTAAGTGTATTGACATGATATTTGCAAATAGACATAACGATCATAAATTATTGAATCGAGTTGGATTCCAATGTATGATTAACAAATAATTTGGCATCAAAGGATTTTTGGAATAAAGTGGTATTAGAGCTGGTTTGATAGGAATTTTCAAGTGATTGTTTATGAGGTCCAACTCAAGCTTGGTGAAGGATAGTTTGAAGAGTACAATCCTGATATTAGTTCAAGGAGTCTATTTTGAAAGCAAGAAATGGTTTCAACAAAAGAAAAGGATTCTTCTAATCCAAATCCTTTTTGTATTGATGAGGAATTTTATATCGTGTTCATGGTGATGCAGACCCCCGACCCTCTGTCCTAGATCCGCACAGGATCATTCTAAATTATCCTCGATCCGAAGCGGCTCCATCAGATTCGTATTGGAACCTCACGAATTCAATCCACAGGTCCTTTGTGAAAACCCTCCCTGCACAACTTAACACTAGGCATGAGACTTACGTCTCCATGCGACCACAACCGAGCCTTAGCGCAAGTGCCTTTCACACCTTGTGAGTTCGTGATTCGATGACCCTCGACTCCTCTCTCTGCAAACCTTCGATACCCAAGATGCGATATGGGTATGGCTCCCTCCTCACTAGCATCTGCTATATATAACCATAGGCTAGTCTAAACACTAGCACTACTCGCAACTCGCAACTTCGTGAGTTATATTGTTGAACCCTCATGCTCCTCCTTTGCGAATCCCCAAAACGCGATAAGTCAACAATGAGTTGACTCCTTCGCAGGCGACGTGTGTCCACCACCTGTCATCTGCTTCCACCTTTCTCTGGGCGCTTGTTATTATGCCACATGTCAACCATGCGACCCCCACCTAATGGATGTGCCACATGTTTGTACGAGCCCTCGATGCTTGGGACTTCACGACTTTGTAGTCGAAAAGAAATTCTTTCAACCCCCGAACCCCCAATACACGATACCCCACAAAGGTTCTGATCCAACGGTTCTCCCGTCGCTTTTATCCAATGGTCCAGATTTCCTTCCCTGCTCCTCTCAACTTGGGACTTCAAGAAACCAAGAATTTGGTCTGCCCTCCAAACTCACGAACCCTGAATTCATGAAATGATCCAACGATGTGGGTTGAATTGAGATCAACGACTCATATTGACCTTCGAATCCTAGGTGATGGGTTTCACCGGCCTCTAATTACCTTGAAACTCTGCAAGATCCAATGACTCTCGCAATTTCGACACTTCCTCCACGAAGAAATTTCATCATTCGTTCACTCTTCTCAAGGATCTCGGGCCAAAATGACTTGGCATTCTTCCACCTGAACTTAACCTCTACGAGACGATTTTGATCTCCACCTCCCTTTGAACACTTCAAAGGTGCTATCCCTCCTGAGATCTCGCTTGCAAATTCAAGCCTCCAAAAGGAATCCTACTCGCACTCCTTGCGGAAAAATTTCAATTAACCTCTCGTTATCGGAGTCTTCGACCCTGTGCACTTTTTGCAACAATAGTACTTCATCCTTCACCTTAGTTGGTAAGTTATAAGGCTTCAACCAACCTGTGCACACCTTGCATGGCTCTGTGCCTCACCTGCACTTCTACTGGTTATGAGAACAATGATATCTCTCCTGAGATTTCTGAGATAAAACTCAGATCCTCGTCAACGCACACCTTGCGGACGTTCATTGTACTCTTTGCAGGAATTCTTAGAGAGAGAAACAATTGACACTCATTCTTCCTTTCTTTATGACTTCATACATTCAACATGAAATCATAAACACAACACAACATTGAGATAAATGCATAACAGAGAAACAAATCAACTGTAAACATACCATTCAACAAATGTAAATAGTAATTATCATAACACTATGAAAATTGAGTCAAAGGTTTATATATTAACTCAAGTGCTCCTGTACATGGGTTCTTCTCTACAATTCTCTGCTACAGTTCTACAACTTATCAAATCTAAATGATGATAATGTTCTTCATACAATGATACAAGGGTGAGGGTGTCTATATCTGTTTTCCCTCCTATGCTTCTAAACTGTCTAATCTAACATTCATATCTACCTACTTTACATTAACAGACTTAAATTCCTATTACATCCAGCAGGTGAGAGTAATTTCTCCAGACCTGTTCAAATATCCAAGACATAAATGTAAGTACGCTTCTCCTAGCTATTACATTAATGCTTCAGATTTCAAAATTCAAAACGTTTTCATAAAAATGTGTCCTTTTTTCATCTACACGTCCAGCTGTTCCTTTGGCTAGGCACGTTCTTTGGCTTTGTATGATGCTCCTGCATCAGACTCCCTCGCTTGAAAATTTTCATGAACTCGTGTTCATGAATTCTTGCACGGTCTATCCATTCTTTTGAATTGTTGCTTCATCCTCCCAACTGGCATCTTCAACTGGATGTTCCTTCCACTTGACCAACTATTCAAAATACTCCTTTCTCCTGGTCTTTTTGCTAATCCTCTTGTCAATTATGCTTTCCATCTATGGCTTTTCAGCTACAGGCATTTTTTTTTCCATTGAACTCTTTCTTGCTCATCCTCTGTTCCTTCTTCTCCAGCTCTGTAAGGGTACAAATCCGTGACATTGAATATCGATGAGATTCCGACCCCATCGGGTAATTCAATCTCATATGAATTTGCCCCAAATTTCCTTATGACCCTGCATGGTCCAATCTTTTTCATCTTCAGTTTGTTATACGTTCCCCTTGGGGACCTCTCCTTCCTCAGATGTGCAAGAATCATATCACCAACTTCAAATTAAAGTTCTTTCCTGTGTTGATCTTCTCTACGCTTGTATTTTTTACTTGAATTCTACAATCGCTCTTTGATTTAGCTGTGAAGCTCCTTCATTCCTTCTACAAAGTCCTCTGCACTAGCATTTCTGAATTTAGCTTGTTCTACATTTTTCAGTTCAGAAACTCCCCTTGGTTGCATTCCATATACAACCTGGAATGGACTCTTCCCTGTGCTTCTGTTGAGTGAATCATTGTAAGCGAATTTCACCTGTGGCAGAATGTGATCCCACTGACTATGGTGTTCAGTCACTAAGCTCCTCAAAAAATCTCCCAAGCTCCTATTTACGACCTCTGTCTATCCATCTATCTGAGGATGATACACTGAGCTAAAAGAAAAGTTTGTCCCCAGCTTCTTCCATAAGGTCCTCTAGAAATTTCCCACGAACTTGGTATCTTGATCAGAAATGACATTCCTTAGTAAACGGTGAAGTCTGATGACTTCCATGAAAAATAGGTTCGTGATATGAGTTGCGTCGCTGGTTTTATGGCATGGTATGAAATGTGCCATCTTTGAAAATCTGTCGACTACCACAAAGATCTAATCACATCCTCTTCGTTTCCTTGGCAGCCCCAATACAAAATACATGCCCACTACATCCCATGGCCTTTCAGGAATGGGTAACAGTTGGTATAACCCTGTGTTCTACCTTTTTCCCTTCGTGTGATGACAAATTTTGAACCTATCCACAAATTTCTTCACATCTGTTCTCATCCCTGGCCAATAATATGAGCTATTCAACTTTGAGAATGTCTTGTCATGACCAAAGTGTATGACCAATCCTCGGTTGTGCTTTTTCTTCAGTAAATTCTCCCTCATCGAGCATCTCGGAATACATAGTCGATTGCCTCTAAATAATAATCCATCCTGGATCATGTATTCAGTCCATTGGATTCTATTCCTGAGAATTGGATTCTCAGATGCCTCATATGCCTCCTTGAAGTCTAGATCATCCCTATACATTTCTTTGAGGTTATCGAAACCCAAAGTCTTGACTTTGAATTCCTGCATAAGCAAACATTTCCTTCTCAAAGCATCAACAACTTTGTTAGTAGTTCCAAAAATATGCTTAGTCACAAAAGTAAAATTATGAATGTATTCAACCCATTTAGCATGTTTTTGGTTCAACTTCTCCTATCGATTCACGAATTGTAAAGCATGATTATCGCTGTAAAAAACAAACTCCTTGGGAACCAAATAATGTCTCCATTTCTTCAACGCTTGTATGACTGCATAGAATTCTTTGTCATACGTGGAGTACTTAATCTTTGCTTCATTCAGTTTTTCACTAAAGTACGCGATCAACCTGTCGTCTTGGCTCAAGACCTCTCCAATTGTAAATCCACTCACGTCACACCTGACCTGGAATGTCTTGCTGAAATCTGGAAAAACCATAATTTGTTTCTCAATGATCTTCTTCTTCATCATTTTGAAGCTCTTCTCTGCTTCCTCCATCCAGTGAAAATATTTATGTCTTTTCTTCACCGTATCCATCATCAGTGCGCTAATTCCACTGAACTTTTGGATGAATTTCCTATATAAGCTAACCAAACCATGGAAGCTTCGAACTTCAAATACACTCTTCGGCGATGGCCAATCCTTAATCGCCTTTATCTTTTCCAGATCCATTTTTCAGTTCATTTGCAGAGATAACAAAACCCAAATAAATGAGTTTCGTCGTCATAAATGACGATTTCTTCATATTGATCAACAATTTTTATTACTGTAATCTCCTCATTACTACAACTAAATGCTTTAAGTGTTCTTCTTATGTTTTGTTAAAAAATAATATATCATCAAGATACACAATGATGAATTTCCCAATGAAATCCTTCAGGACTTCGTTCATCAACCTCATGAAAGTACTGGGCGCATTCCTTAAGCCAAATGGCATGTCAAGTCATTCATATAGCCCTTCATTTGTCTTGAATGTTGTCTTCCATTCATCACCTTCTCTCATTCTAATCTAATGATATCCTCTTTTCAAATCAATCTTTGAAAAAAACTTTGCTCCACTCAAGCAATCCATCAAGTCGTCCATCCTTGGCAATGGAAATCTATATCTGATGGTAATCTTATTGATTGCCCTTGAGTCTGTACACATTCTCCATCCTCCATATTTCTTTGGGCTGAGCACTGTCGGAACAACACATGGACTCAAGCTCTCTCGGATCAATCCTTTGTCCCTTAAGTCCTGGAACTGTCTCTTAACTTCTTCATTTTCCTGCAGCGTCAACTTGTACGTTTCTTTGTTTGGTAAACTGGCTCCAAGTATAAGATCGATATGATGACTTATACTCCTGATAGGTGGAAACAAACAAGGCAGTTCGTCCACTACTATATCAACAAATTCTCCCAGCAACTCCTGAATTTCTTCTGGTAGATCATCTATTCTCGTATTAGTCAAAAAACATTTGGGCTTCTTGACCACAATAAATTGTATGTCCTCCTTCTTCTTAACCTCATCAAGAAGTTCCTTCCCACTCATGAGAAGTACAGTGTTGCTCATTTCTGTTTTCACCTCTTTATCCTTAATCAACAACAACATGTGCGTCCTACCATTTTTCTTCGGGGTGTACATGTTCTTTCTCCCATCATGAACCACGTTTTTGTCATATTTCCATGGACTACCCAGCAATAGATGACAAACATCCATGGGAATGACATCACATAATATTTCATCTTTATATCCTACTATTTTAAATTCGACTAAACACTATTGAGTGACATTTACCTGATGTCCTTTTTGAATTCACGAAACTCTGTATGGGCTTGGATGTGCAATAGTATCCAACTCCAACTTTTCTACCATCTCTGTAGATACGAGGTTGTCTATGCTATCGTTGTCCACTATGACCTTGCATACTCTATCTTTAGTTTTGCAAGCAATCCTAAACAGACTGTTCCTTTGGGCTGAGTTCTCTAGTTCCTTCTCTGGCTTTAAGAGAAATTTCCTCATCATTAAGGATCTTCTGCCCTCAGCATCTTCTACCTCAACATTCCATCCTTGAGCTTTGACAATGTGAGTTTCACCACCTTCTTTCTTCTTATCTGGACACTCATAGGATTTATGTCCGATTTTTCCATAAACAAAGCATTTCACTTCACCTCCTCTACCTCTTCCTCTTCCTCTGGCTCGAGGAAAAGTATTTCTATCATCATATTGCCTTCTCTGTGATCTTCCTCCCCTCTCAGGTTGAGTTTGAGGTTTCTTTTCCTCTTCTTTAGATTTTTGAGTTCTGTCCTGGGCAATTGTCTTGCCTCTGCTTTGATTTCTACCTCAACCTCTTTGACCTTGCTTCTGGCTCAGCTTCTCTTCATCTTTCAAAGCCATATGATAAGCATCTTACACAATACGAATGGTCATCATGCTCATCTCATCTTGGATTTCATATCGTAGACCATTCATGTACCTGGTAACTTTTTCATCATCTATTTCCCGATGACCTGCTCTGATGTTTATCCTGTAGAATTCTTCAGTGTATTCTTTCACTGACATCAACTTTTGTCTCAAATTCTGTATCCTTCGAAACAGAGTGATTTGATAATCCCTGGGTATAAACTTGGCTTTCATTTTTGCAACCATTCTATCCCAACTCTTGATTTTCTACTTTCCCTTGCAGCGTCTATCAGCCTACAGTTCATCGCACCATAGTGTTGCATGCCCTTTAAGTCTAGTAACGACATGTTTGAATTTCATGTCTTCCTCGACATCCTCGTAGTTGAAGTATTTGTCTAGAGCTCTAATCCAGTCTATAATCTCTTCAACATCCAAGTTTCCCTCATACGTGGGAATGTCAATTTTTGCTCTGGAACCTATCCTTGCAACAGCCTTGAATAGGCGTTCTTCCGCAGCATCTTCGACTGTAACTTATTCTCCTTCATTTCTAGCTTCATTTTCACTTTCAGCTTCGCTGATATCCCCAGTGTCAATTGTGCGCCTCTGTTCTGTCTCCATAGCATCAAGCCTGACACGTAATTCACGCATTTCTCTTTCCACTGCTGGATCAGGTATTTGATTGTCTCTTCTTCTCAGCGACATGGCTGTAAAATTTTCTCCCTTCTCTCTACTATAGAAAGAAAATAATTTGTTCTAGGCTCTGATACCACTTGACGCAGACCCCTGACCCTCTGTCCGAGATCCACACAGGATCATTCTAAATTATCCTTGAGCCGAAGCGGCTCCCTCGGATCCCTATTGGAACCTCACGAATCCAATCCACGGGTCCTTCGTGAAAACCCGCCCTGCGCAACTTAACACCAGGCACGAGCCTTACGTCTCCATGTGACCACAAGCGAGCCTTAGCGCAAGTGCCTTTCACAACTCGAGAGTTCGTGATTTGGTGACCATTGACTCCTCTTTCTCCAAACCTTCGATACTTGAGATGTTATACGGGTATGGCTCCCTCCTCACTAGCACCTCCTATATATAACCATAGGCTAGGCTAAACACTAGCACTACTCACAACTTGTGACTTCATGAGTTGGAGTATTGATCCCTTGTGATCCTCCCTTGCAAATCCATGAAGCGTGATAAGTCAACAATGGGTTGACTTCTTCCCAGGCGACGTGTGTCCACCACCTGTCACCCGCTCCCACCTTTCTCTGGGTGCTTGTTATTATGCCACCTGTCAACCATGTGCCCCCCACCTAACAAATGTGACACATGTTCGTACGAACCCTCGACGCTCAACACTTTGTGACTTCGTAGTCAAAAAGAAATTGTTTCAACCCTCGAACCCCTGATATGCGATACCCCGCAAAGGTTCTGATCCAACAGTTCTCCCATGGATTGGATCCAATGGTCTGGATTTCCTTCCCTACTCCTCGCAACTCGAGACTTCGTGAAACCAAGAATTTGGTCTGCCCTCCAAACTCACAAACCCTGAATTTACGAAATGATTCAACAATGTGGGTTGAAATGAGATCAACGACTCATATTGACCTTCAAATCCTGGGTGATGGGTTTCACCGACCTCTAATTACCTTGCAACTCTGCAAGATCCAACGACTCTCGCAATTTCGGTACATCCTCTATGAAAAAATTTCACCATTCGTTTACTCTTCTCAAGGATCTCGTGCCAAAATGACTTGGCATTCTTCCACCTGAACTTAACCTATGCGAGACAATTTTGATCTCCACCTCCCTTTGAACACTCCAAAGGTGCTATCCCTCCTGAGCTCTTGCATGAAAATTCAAGCCTCCAAAAGGAATCCTGCTCGCACTCCTTGCGACAAACTTTCAATTAACCTCTCGTTATCTGATTCTTCAATCCTGTGCACTTTTTGCAATAGTAGTCCTTCATCCTTCATCTTAGTTGGTAAGTTCTAAGTCTTAAACCAGCCTATGCACACCTTGCACAACTCTGTGCCTCACCTGCACTTCTGCTGGTTATGAGAACAATGATATCTCTCCTGAGCTTTCTGAGATAAAACTCAGATCCTCGTCAACGCACACCTTGCAGACATTCACTGTACTCTTTGCAGGAATTCTTAGAGAGAGAAACAATTGAAACTCATTCTTTCTTTCTTTTTGACTTCATACATTCAACATGAAATCATAAACACAAGACAACATTGAGATAAATGCATAACAGAGAAACAAATCAACTGTAAACATACCATTCAACAAATGTAAACAATAATCATCATAACAGCATGAAAATTGAGTCAAAGGTTTATATATTAACTCAAGTGCTCCTGTACATGGGTTCTTCTCTACAGTTCTCTGCTACATCTCTACAACTTATCAAATCTGAATGATGATAATGTCCTTCATACAATGATACAAGGGCGAGGGTGTCTATATCTGTTTTCCCTCCTACACTTCTAAACTGTCTAATCTAACATTCATATCTACCTACTTTACATTAACAGACTTAAATTCCTATTACATCTGACATATGAGAGTAATTTTTCCAGATCTATTCATATCTCCAAGACATAAATGTAAGTACGCTTCTCCTAGCTATTACATTAATGCTTCAGATTTCAAAATTCAAAATGTTTTCATAAAAACATGTCCTTTTTTCATCTGTACGTACAACTGTTCCTTTGGCTAGGCACGTGATTTGGCTTTGTACGATGCTCCTGCATCACATGGAAAGGAATACCATGGTGGAAGAAATATATGAGGATCGAAAGAAGGCCAAGGGAGAAAGTACATCGATAAAAATTGAAGTAGTTAAAGAATAAGGAGAAGGTGAAGAACCTCTAGAGCCTCCTTCACCGTCGTCATCATCATCATCATCATCATCATCATCTTCTTCTGATGAAAGTGAACATTCTTCTCATATGAGGAAAAAATATTCTAAGAAGTCTTTTTATTCTCATGATTTTCCTTTGTTAAAGCTATATGTAAAGTTTGATTTGTTTATTTATGATGGAGATTTGAATACATAGAAGTTGGAAAATTGGGTCAAACATATTGAAGTATATTGCAGGGTCGAAAAAATCATAAAGGATGCAACAAGGATACAGTTGGCTACTTTTTTCTTGAGAAACACAACTTTGACATGGTGGGAGAGTTGGAAACAAGTTGATCTTATTAAACATGGTAAAATCATCTCTTCCTCGATTGAATTTAATGTTGCATTAAGAAAGAAATTTTATCCATTAGCTTATATGAAAACGTCAATGATTGCATCTTGGAAACATTTAAGACAAGAAAGAGGGAAAAGTGTTCAAGCTTATACACATGAATTTAAGAAGAATTCATTGTCTTTGGGAATTCCATTACATACTCTTGAAACTCTTTTAAAGTATATTGGTGGTTTGAATTCCTATATTTGACATACTATACTGATGTTTAATCCTACTAATATTGGAAAAGTGTTAGTACAAGCTACTTATCTTGAAGCTAGCAAAGGAAAACATATTGTTGAGGATGTGTCAGGGGAGCCACATGAATTAAAGGAGCATTCGAAGGAAAAAGGGAAGAGTAAGAAGAAAGCTACATTAAAGAAGGATGAAGAGAAGAAACATACATGTTCTCTCTCTAAGAATAAAGGACATGATGAGAAACATTGTTGGAAGTTGAATCTAGAATTGAAGCCAAAGTAGGGTCATCCTAGGAAGGGTAAAAGGAAGACCATGACCATAGTTTAGGATCTTGGATCAGATTACTAGGATGAAACTAAGGTTACAACTATGGGAATCAAAGTTAAATATTTTTTTGCTAGTTTCATTTCATGGGATTCTTCTACAAAATATAAAGGAATCCCTGATGGAAGGAAAAATATGAATTTTTCATACAAGTTATCTCAAAGAACACTAAGATTGATACACTTGTTGATAGTGGACCACAAGTAAATATTATTTTATAGCAAGTTGTTAAGAATTTAGGATTGGAAATTAGTCCTCATCCAAGACCGTATCCTTTGGGTTGCATTTGTGATAATGTTGAGTTTCATATAACTAAGCAATGTAAGTTATGGTTTTCAATCACATCAAATTTCGCTGATGAGGTAGAGTTAGTTGTTGTTCCACTTGATATTTGTGAGATGGTTTCGGGAAGTCCATACTTGTATTATAGGAAGGAAATTTTCTACAAGGAACAAAACAAATATCATTTTTTGAAGGATGGGATTGAGTTCATTGTGAGAGCTCATTATATGGAGACTAATTTGACTATTGTCACTATAGGTCACATGAAAATTCTAAGTAATGCTAGCATCGAGGATCCAATTTTACAACCTACAGTTGGAATTAAAGTAGATCCTTTGGTTGATGATGTTCCTGTTAATAAAGAAAAATATGTTGATGATTAATTCTCTTTCGCATCTGTATATTAAATTTTGTTGCTTGGTTTTATACTTGTCAGTGGAGTATGGTTAGTAGTAGAAACAATGAATGAAAAAATTTGTGAATTTGAGAGAATGATTAACGTGATCAACAATGTTTTTTCAGTTTTTGTTATTGTTGTGATGATTTAGGTGTTCATTATCCAAGAAGAATGTATGGATGATACTAGACAAGTGAGGCAATAACATCCTCACCTCGTTTATGAATGACCCAGACTTTTGGAGATCCGAGATGGAGATCCAAGATGGATACTAGGTACAAGATGGAGATCAATTTGAAGTGAATTTCAAAAAAATGGATAAATAACAGAAGAGTGAGGGAAATTTACCATCACTGAGTTGTTGAGTGATGCATAATTTTGGAGGTCCAAAAGTTGTTCAGTGGCAAGGTGTGATCTAGGAGGATCTAGAACACTAAAATATTTGCAGTCCCAAATGTTGATGAAAATAACTCCATTTCATATATCTTGATGAGAAATTTCCAATGCAATTTGAATGGACCGAAACAAACATCATATGATGACGTTATGTCCTTTTGATGTTTTGAAAAAAAAAACCATGCAAAAGGGAAAAAGGAGGTGCCATGTGGCATCACTAGAAGGATGACACGTGGAAGTATGGATGCACTATATGAATTGACATGTGGAAGGTTGACAGGTGGTAGTACGATAGATGCCAGGTGGCAGGTACAATGTTGACATGGTCGGTACATCGATGATGTGGAATGATGACAAGGCAAGTGATTGTGCATGTTATGTGACAGTGATGTAGAACAGTTAGAGGCTTCCATGTGACACCATTTGGTTTTCCAATGTTGTCTTAAGGAGCATACAAATTTGTTGGGGTTGAAGGGAATCAAACCTCCGACCTATATGGCAATGACCAACAAATTTAACCACACACTCGAACCAACCTGGATATCGTGTCACTTGTAAATTCCATTAGGATTAATTATATTTAAGTTGTTTTTATTATAAAATATATTCCAAAG
This sequence comes from Picea engelmannii, assembly GCA_009831015.1. Taxonomy (NCBI): domain Eukaryota; kingdom Viridiplantae; phylum Streptophyta; class Pinopsida; order Pinales; family Pinaceae; genus Picea; species Picea engelmannii. The sequence continues at coordinate 1,352,547 of ML791993.1, read as the reverse complement.
GAGGGAACGAGGTCCATTGGTTCAACCCCACGACCTCCACCAGGATATTCCAACAACTTAACACAATACTCTGACCAATTCTCCATATATAACCTTTGTAAATTCTGCCAGGAATATTTGTCATTAAGTTTAATTAATTTCCATCTGAGCATGTAATGGGTCAGGTGGGGTTTGACCCCCACACCTCACCTATATAAATCAAGAACTTTTCCATTGCACCAGATGATTAATTCGTATAAGAACTCAGAGAGAGTTCATTTTGTATGAGCGATGATTATTTTGTATGAGTGAATTCCTTTTCGCACATCGATTTGCATGACAAGAAAACTCTACAAATTTTTTTTTGATGTTGTATTGGTGCCATTGGGCCTTTTTGAGAAACATATAGAGTTTTTACAGTCAAAAGTTTCAGTTTTCTAAGGTGGAGATGATTTTCACAATCACATCTGATTTTGAGTAGCAAATTACAAGGTCATGTTAAAAACAAAACTTAACTTCATTATTGTATCAATCATTTTGAACATTAATCGAATGGTCTCTTGTTTGGAAGTGGACCCAGAGACGTATCCCAAGATGGTTAAAATCTATTATCAACTTGTGTAATGTTCCTTGTTATTTTTGTTTCTATTTCTCTCAATTTCAACATTTTATTTCTATGAGTTATTTAACACTTAATGAGTTTTGGATGAGTTTTGGATAAGTAATCATATTCACATGATATTTGAAAATAGTCATAACAATCATAAATTCCTGAATATGGTCGAATGTTAATGTATTCTTAAGAACTAATTTGGAATATATTTTTTTTCGGATAAACCATGCTTCCCAAAGAAAGAGAAATACCTATGTCTAATTACTCTCTTCATGCTACAATCTTCCTATCCACACAATCCTCTAAACGAAGGCAAGTCCTCAAATCACCTCCTTTTGTCAAGTCATCTCTTCACAACTCAATATCTATGATGAGTGTGGCCAAAATTACCTAACTCCTCAAATGTCCCAACGAAATATCCAAAGTGCTCCAACAAGAATGAGTCACCTAAAATTACTCCAATGCCTTAGGCATTCTCGAACCAATACTCTTCCAACCTCATCCATTGATCCCCTCTGGATGAGTCATCGAAAAATATTCCACACGTCACCAAGGTGCACTCTTCCTTATCCAATGTCCCATGCTAAAGGAAAGAGAACACCACCCAAGTCACTTGGTATACATTCTTCCCACTCAGGTTGACTACCAACAATTCTTGGTTGACTTCTCTACTAACTCCATCCATCTCTTGAAAAAAAACTACATTGCACCTCCTATAAGCGTTCAAAACATGGCATTGCTTCCATGACTATAAAGTCATCGCATGACCCAACGAATCTAGATAAGGAAACAAACACGATGGAACATCACCCATCCTATCAAACTTGACACATATAGACTTTACTACCTCACTATAGTGCCATGTCCAATGTGCCTCATCAAAGAGATAGGAAGCTTCCTCAAGCCACCTCCATGGCTGCATCCAAATCATCCTAAGACCACCACAGGACTCATCTTAGCAGGTTGCTTCAATCTCTTCATACATTCTACCAACCAAGGCATCCCAAACTACTACAAGACTTATTCTAATTTTCACCACTTGAGTCACCCTCAACTCTATCGGTTTTCACCATGGAAATGTAATGCAATTGAATCACCAAGTCATTTGAATTCCCTTCAAATAACTCTTTGTAACACTTAGGAAATGAAACAAATCAAAACCAATGATACCTGTCCAATGAGATCCTGCATTGGAACCATGTTCTTAGTCCGTTGTCTTGGAGCTCTGCTTCCCCAAGCAACTAACTCTTTGCATTAAATCCCCTCAATCATCATCTACAACTCCAAAAACCCACAATACCTTTGTTGCGATACTAGGGTGATTCCATTTTTCCTCTCTAGAAATCCATCTAAGTCCCAAACTTCACATGAAAATGACCAAAATTATCTCCAATGTCTTCCCATATCTACACCTTGACTAGTTCTGCTTCAAGGCACCATGCATCCACCACTCAAATTTCAAGCCATATTGCTGCTAACTGACTGTTGTAACTGTATGAAGAGATACCTTATCTGAAGGTTGTGGTATACCCATGAAAACCCAACTCAACTTAACTTTTGTTCTCGATAATGCATGACATGAAGACACCATGATGGAAACATTCCCACTAAACTTCCTTCGCAACAAATTGTCTGTGAACATTCCCATTGAACTACCTCTGCAACAAACTGTCTTCTAAAAAACTGTGCCGCATCATAAATATTCTGAATACAAGAGTGGAACGAGCACAACAATAATTTGAACCCGTCTATCGTGGAGATAGTGGTGAGAGCTCCCCAACCCTTCTCCAAAATCTGCAACAAATCGACTCTAATACCATCTATCAGATCCCCACAGTGTGCCATATGATCATACACCTCTTGAGGGTGTGCGGGAATGTGACGTATATCACTTTGATGGTTGGAAACAACAAGGATACTTAATCTAGACTACACTGCTTCACCTAGTGCATACCCATACTCCATTCTAGTCTATCGGTGAGTCACTCTCCTACTCTAGTGCAACTCTTGTATACTTAGAAAATTGTTAAAAATTTTAACAGTTAGTCATATTTAAGAATACACCCATGAACATGAGAAGCCAAGAGAATAACAACGAAAAGACATGATAAACATAAATATTGTTTGGGCAACAAGAACTATGCATAACACCTGGCTAAGTCTTTGTTAATGAGAAAAAGTTAAGACATGAACACAATCAACTTGGTTAACAAATTCAACGGAGTCAAACAAATCTCTTCACCTCACCAAGAAATTCATACATATATTTTTCACCAGGACTGTCTCTTTCACAACCATCTCCTCAACCCCTGCTATGCACCTCAAACGTTCCCTCGACCACAAGATTTTTGTCTCCTTGTTTTGCAGAATTCATAGATTTCAGTTTTTTCTCACACATGCCTCCAACAAACCTGCATTTCCATATTTCACCAAAGACAGTCCAAAATATGCTCACCCAACTCTATCCACTAAATCCTCCTCAAGGAAGCACAAGTCCTCCCAATCAGGGATGATATTAAGGATGGAAATTTATATTAAAATGTAGAAACATGGGCTAATATTACTAGTCCTTAATATGCAAAATGTAAAATGTTTGGCGATAGTTTTGTAAAAATATTCAAATTTCTAAGGATTTTATATAGTTTCTATAAAATCTTGGAGATTTTTAAGGTAAAATAATTTTATTCTATGGAATTTGGGCGAATCAGTTTTAGAAAAAATGGAAATTGGCAAATTGTTTTTTGGGAAAAACCATGGAAAATTAGCCCATTTGAGAAATTTGGCCCCTAAAATCATCTATGCTCCCAAGTGGATCAACTTTGTTGCTTGAGGGAGCTCTCCCTCTTCGTCTACCTCGAATCATAGAGATTTTCTTGCTCTATTTTTCTTCCAAGTTCTACCAAGTTTCTTTCTTGGTTTTTCACCCTCTTACCTTTATAGGTTCCTATTTGTTGTGACTCTTTTACCTTGGGTGAGCCGACCCATCGGTTCACCAATTTGCGCGTCTTCACAAGGTTGGACCGACTCCTCATGTGGGCATGTTTGGGAGTCTTGCCCAGTTTATCTACCGAATGCTTCATTCTGTCACCTAGTCGACCCACCGATCCATCCAACCAAATCATCATCTTAGGTGCATGCACCCCTTAAGTGATTCAAGATGAATCTCCTAAGTGCACGCCCCATGCTTTAGCCAATTTTCCCTAATTTGTGGGGCACACAAGTTCTTCCCTCAAGCCTTCATCAAACCATCTATCATTCTACTTGTGTCACAAGGAATCTTGGGTGGAGTCACCCCTTGGCACGTCGCGCATCCAAGGAACCCCGACTCTCCCTTGTATGAAGAATTTTGTCTGCTAATTCTCATCGAACATCATGCCTGCCTGATTTTATTCGTTTCGATCTATGGTGGAAGTGTGCACACCCGGGCTTGGCATCATAGGACTTACATATTACATGTTTAATAAAATACTAAATTTCAAATTTCAATATTGATATATATATATATAATTATTATAAAATACTCTGGAATGTTAATTCAAATAGTTATGGATGAGATATATGGATTTTTTAATTAAATTAATAAAAAATTACAATAATTTTTATTAATATTAAAAGAAAAAAAATTCACCATTATCATTTTCCAAATAAAAATAAATAATTCAAACCGATCTAGAAAAAAATCTAGTAATATTGCGCATTCTCAATGAATTTTTTCATTTCCATCTCCTTCCCTCAATGATCACATTCCTCTCTTAATCTATAAAGGAAAAACTCAACATACTCTTTCCCACCTTAATAGATTTTTTGTCCTTGATAATGGGTGGAGTGTCCACTCGAAATGTTGAACATTTCAAAACCTATCACACAATTCATTCCAAAAATTTTCTAGCACTATCACTCATTGTCAAAAAAAAAATTAAAATTGGGTTAAGTTATATCATGTAAATACTAACTTGTGGTGTGCATATAGATTTTATGCTTTCTATAATATATGAGGGTGAGGGTGGGGGTGGGGAAAATATGAGAGAATAGGGTGAGGGTGGGGGTGGGGAAAATATGAGAGAATACATAATGTATTCTCTCATATTTGCCACATCCCCCCCCTCATATAGGAAAATATGAGAGAATACATAATCATATATGAGGGTGGGGTTGGGGAAAATATGAGAGAATACATAGGGTGGGGTAGGGAAAATACGAGAGAATACATTATGGGTGGGGGCAGGGAAAATACGAGAGAAGATATTATGTATTCTCTCATATTTATCCCACTTCCACCCGCACCCCCACCCTCATATATGAGAGGGAAACTATAAGATAATACATTATGTATTCTCTCATATTTGCCCCACCTCCACCCTCATATATGAGAGAATACATTATAGGTGGGGCGGGGAAAATATGAGAGAATACATTATGTATTCTCTCATATTTGCCTAACCCCCACCATCATATAATGTATTCTCTCATATTTTATTATGTATTTTCTCATATTTGCCTAACCCCCACCATCATATAATGTATTATCTCATGTTTTCCCCACGTCCACCCCCACCCTCACCCTCATATACTCTCATATATGAGGGTGAAAGTGGGAAAAATATGAGAGAATACCCTCATATATTTTCTCATATTTTCCCCACCCTCATATATGAAAGTGAGTGTGGAATGCATTCTCAAGTTAATCATATCACTATATGTAAAGATTTTATTAAAATTTGGTTTCTCCAAATATTAACTCATATCACATGCGTAGTCGTTTACGAAAATGGTGATGTGTATATAGATGATATGTTTTCTCTTTTTAATAAAAGATCAATAATTATCCTAAATCAAATAAGATTGATAAAGTCAAAGGAGTAATTAATTATAAATTTGTAAATGTTTATTAAAATTCAAGGGATTATAACTTCCTTATTATTATAAAACGATTATATAGATAATTGTTAATGAATGATAACTTCCTTATTATTATAAAAATATTATATAAAGGAATGTCAATGGATGACAACTTTAAAAGACATATTTACATATTCTATTTATAATGATGGTTATTTTTATATAAATTAATTTTCTCATTAAAAGAATAAAAATTAAAAGCATTTTTTCTTAAAAAAAATTTGTATGCATTGACATTAAATTAGATTTTTAAAATATTTATTACAATATTATTTGAATAATAAAAAACATTTTTCCTTAAATTATTTTATATGTATTGATATTAAATTATAGTTTTAAAATATTTATTACAATACTATTTAAATATTTTATTTAAAAAAAACATTTTTCCTTAAAATGTTTTATATGTATTGATATTAAATTATAGTTTTAAAATATTTATTACAATACTATTTAAATATTTTATTTATAGTTTTAAAATATTTATTACAATATTATTTAAATATTTTATTTATAATGATGGTTATTTTTATATAAATTAATTTTTCCACTAAAAGAATAAAAATGAAAAGCATTTTTCCTTAAAATGTTTTGTATGCATTGATTTGAAATTATAGTTTTAAAATATTTATTACAATACTCTTGATGTGATTAACCTTTTAATTAATAAACAAATCAACTAATTATTTATCTTTATTAAATTATAATTTTTAAATATTTATTACGATATTATTTGATGTAATTGACCTTTTGATTAATAAAGAAATCAAGTAATTATTTATCTTTATTAAATTCTAATGAAATAAATTTGGTGGGACTAGCCAGTGGTTTGAGAAATAGTGACTCAGGGGCATTTAAGTCGTCAAAATCACTTGGGGATCGCACTCGGCTTGAGCCACACCAACTCTTCACATGGATGGATTTTTCATCCCCGTAGGTTTCGAACCAGTGATGTAACATCACAGAGTACCTTAACAACACACTCAGTCACCAAGTGTCCTACACCTCAGGGACCTTTTCATAGTCATTGTTATGTTCATCTATATATATATAGATAAATCCACCTAATTTCATTTATATTTATAAACTTACAAATAAATTAATTTTCACATACTTTTCAATAATACAACCAAACAAGACTTGTTCAAATCATTTTTAAAATAAATGTGAAGTATTATTTTCATATAGCAAAGAAAATAATTTATACACAAATTTAATTTGAGTTTAAATTTAATTTATTGAAATTATGATAATTATGATGTTGGTTAGTAATGTCCATTGCAATCAACATATCTTAAAAAATAATAAAGAATTACTTGGTTTTTTTTTTCATTTTATTTTTGTGTTCTAAAAGATTTAAAAGAAACATTCTTAAATTGCCATAATTTTATTGGGTTAAAAGGTTAGGAATGTTGATACTATAACAAATATTTTGAAATTGACATCTAATGTGGGTGAACATAGGATATTATATGAGAAAACGCTTTTCATCTTCAACCCTCTTGGTTTCACAAAGATGATATGTTCTTTTTACCCATGATGTTTTAGGAATTCTTCAACACCCTATTTATTTATGGAGCTCATGTGAATTCATTTTTATTTTAGCATTGTTGAATTCTTCTTTACACTAGTTAAGATAGAGAGATACTTATGATTTCCTAGATTAGGGTTGAGCACCTCCTTGCAGGATCTTGTTTTTATTTTATTCTCTAATTCTTGTTGCACCGCAATTTATCCTTAAATTTAGATTTAATAATATTTTTAATATTATCCTTATTTTGCAAAGTGATCTCATTCTTGATACCCAAATGTTTTATCCAAGACTTGGTATCTTTATGCCAACACAACTTGAGATGCATGTGGTTTTGACTAGATTTGAAGAAACCTTAGAAGCCTTCTTATATTCCATGTCATTTATGTTGTTCTCGTACATTAAATACCTATTCATAGCCATGCTCTCAATGAAGGAAATAATTTCTTCTATGAGGACAATAAGATATGTTGTATTTCCTTTGATTTTAAGATTGTAAGTTATAAAATGCTTTTGGGTTTTCTCTATATTTCTCCATGATTTTATAGAGATGGTACAAATCTAAAATTCACAACCATAGAATACCAAAGGAGTGATGAGAGTCTCATAGAGGAGTTTATTCTTATCCCAAATCCAAGGTCCATTGATTTACAACTATTTTCAAGTACATAATAAGCTTTCCACCCTCTATTTATCGTTTTCTCAATGCTATAGTTCTAGCCGAGCTTGTGTTGAAGATTAATAATGAGATTATTGAATGAAGTCACTTCCTCTAAGATGTTATTTTCATACACGAAATTAGTGTAAGTGATATTGTTGGATTTGATTACCATAACCCTTGTTTTGTTAATTTTAACATTCATACCCATATTAGAGAAAAAAACTTGATAACCTTTAGTTTCTTTTTGAGATCATGGGGATGCCTTGTCATAATAATAATATCATCAACATAAAGAAGAAGGATGATGACTATCCACGTTTAGCACAATTTTTATTGAATTGTTTTGAAATTGTTTTACCTGAGAGTGGCAGTGTGACATATTGACTATTTTTCTACTAATTCTTCAAACTTTTGAAATTCATTAAACACTTCATATTTCAATTTTAGGAACTACATCCACATTTTCCTACTTTAGTCATCAACAAATCTAAGGAAATAATTGGTAACAATGACTGAATCCATGTTTCATTAGTCAATAAATGTTAGCGTGAACCGATTGAAAAAATCTCTATGATCTCCAAGTTTTTCCTTCATTAAATGGTGCTTGGTCCTACTTACTTGCCTAGAAAGATCAACATACACCTTGAATTTTTTGTTGTTTTAGATACTTCACACACACCTAGAATTTATTTTTCCTAAGGTTTTCTCTACGTTTATTAGTCATTATCCTCTCTCCTACATTTTAGGGAGAATATTCCTTTTCTTACATTCTAGGGGAATATTCTCTTCAGTTCACACTTTAGTTGGATTAGTTGAGTGGATTCTTAATTCCACATTGGTTCCATCACCATGAAACATTGAGATAAACACTGATAATGTGAATTTTCCTTGGGATTATCACCAGAGTGGCGCATTACTGATGCTTCAGTTAGTTAACTGAGGATCAAGAGGCTAGTTGACTTAGACTAGGTGGCAGTTAAGTCTTGTGACTGTTAGTGTGTGTCAAGATCACTCTATACCATCAATATGGAGCATTGGATTCTCTTCCAGTGCACATTAGTTGATTTATATAGAGTATATAATGTGTAATTTATCATTGATTCATTCAGTTAATACAATTCTTTGATTCTCTCTCTCTCTCTCATTTCCATCTTTTCTCATTTTTCTACAAACTATGTATGTCATTTTCTATCTAGATCTTATCTATGTAGGTCCATCCATATTTACATGGTATTAGAGATGACATATTGCTAGGAAAAAGACACACCAGATAGTTTTTGCAGTTACCTAAGATTGAAGACATCGAGAAAATGGAATTTCCAAAAGAATTGATTCTTACACCATACAATTTATTTACATGGAAGAAAAAGATAGAATTTCATCTTTGAAGTAGAGGATTATAAAAGTTAATCATGGACAAAGAGACTGAACCCACATCAACCATAGAAAAATCCAAGTATCTGAATCAAATGGATGAAGCGTATGGAACTATTTGCAGTCTCATTTCTCTTGAGCTCCTCTTTCACATATCCTCCTATAAAACCCCCAATGAAGTCTAGACCACCATGGAAAGACTTTTTGGAAAACATGATGAGATTAGGGGACATATACTCAAGGTAGAATTTCTCACTTTGGATCCAAAAACCTTCAACAATCTCCAATATTTTTTAACCAAATATAAGGATTTGTTGTCGCAACTGAAGGCTTGCGGGGTTGATAAATATAAGGAGGAGAAACAAATGGTTCTTTCCATTCTTTCAAAACCATTCTTTCCAAGCTTGGTACAAAATACTTAGTGTTTGTATCCACATTTCATTCATCTAGGCTCGCCACTAGATCCACCTAGAAAATTCCCTCTCTTGAGGTCTTTATCGAGTCTCTGATGCAAGAGCAGACCAAGATCATAAACATGGAAAAATAAAAGGCTCAAAGGTGCATGCACTTGCTATGAATGATGGTAGCAGTCACCAAAATCAGAAATCTAAAAACAAAGACAAAAGTAAGGCACATGCAAATCCAAAGAAGGAAGGGTACTCAAAACCCTTCAACAATTCCTCCAGATTCAAAGGTGGAAAGGGAAGAAAAGGGGAGAAATGCACTTACTGCCAATGAGGATTCCATCCAGAATCTACATGCATGAAGAATAATATAGATAAAATGGCACAAATACTTAAAAAAAACAACCTTTGAAATCATATTCTTGAGGGTTCCAAGAAAAAGAAGCCAGAATATCAAAACCCCAAGAAAGGTAATACTAGCCATGCTTTGATTTCCAATAACTTCTCTCCTGATGCTTGGATTGTATATTCAGGTGCATCACACCACATGGAATCCACATAGGAAGTATACTCTTCATTGGACGCATGAAAAGGTCCTCCTATTATGATGGGGGACGAATCTCCAGTTTAAGTCACCGACAAAGGAAGAGTTGAACTCACAAACGAGAGCTTCAAGAATATGCTACACGTTCCCAAACTCTCTGTCAATCTTCTCTATGTGTATCATATGAAAAAATCCATCACTGAAAATAAATTAGTATCCACATATTATGATTTGGATATCTATGACATGAAAACCAATTCCAAATTTGCTACTGGTGAGGTAAATCACCAATCCAAACTCTACACATTTTCTGAATTTATTGAACCAGATTCTGCATTACTGCTTATGCATGCTGATGAAAGAAGTAGGATATGGAACAAAAGGTTTGGGAATTTAAATTTCAGATACATGGAACAAAATAGAAAGTAGGGAATGGTTGAAGGTCTACCTAACATCCACTTCCCCAAAGGAGTTTGTGAGGAACATGTCCTTGGAAGACACCCTCAAGAGAAATTCGACAAAGGAAAGACTCAGAAGGCCTCCTCTGCTTTGGATATGATCCACAATGATCTCATGGGACCTTTATCGCATCCATCAATAAGTAAAGAAAGGTACATGATCATTTTTGTTGATGATTTCTTACACAACACTTGGACTTTCTTTCTCAAGAACAAATATGAAGTCTTTCAACATCTCAAATATTTCAAAGCCCTTATTGAGACATAGTCAGGAAGGAAGATCAAAGTCATCCAAACAAATGATGGGGGGAAGTATGTCAACTATGAGGTACAAAATATTTTTCTAGAGGTTGATATTTAGTTGCAACACACGATTCCATATACTTTGTAGCAAAACAAAGTTATTGAGCGGAAGAATAGATACCTGAAAGAGATGGCATCTTGCATGTTGCATGCAAAGTCACTTCCATAGAGATGATGGGATGACACACTTAATTGTATGAACTACATATAAAATAGATTTCCCCATAGATATGTCAAGGATATGACCCCCTTCGAGGATTATAGTGGCCTAAAACCGACAATGACCCACTTTCGTATCTGAGAAGAGGAAGACACTTGATCCACAGAGTACAAAGTGTATCTTTATTAGATACACATACAGTGTAAAGGGATATAGACTCATCGATCCCTCTACAGACCAGATCATCATTGAGCGCGGTGTCTAATTCTAGGAAAGTATCTCACATGCACCACCGGAGCCTCATGCAGACACTTTTGTTCTTCCACCTGTCAGAGATGATGAGCATGCACATGTCGAATCTTCTTCAGATGAGAGTTATAAGTCATAAGATTCAGTTGATTCATATACTGAGCCAGTATAGTCATATGCAGAGTTAGTGCAGATAGATGAAGATGCAGAGCTAGATCCGAGGCCCAAGTGGGCCAACAACACTCTTCATGATGCAAAAGATCTTGTCGGGGATCCAGTAGATACCAGGAGGACTCGATATGATTTCAAGGATCCTCTTCTTGCACCCACCTCCACTGAACCAATGTCACACATGCATATTTTCTTGGTTCAGTCTTCACATCCATAATCCTATGATGAGGTTGTTGGGAATCCCTTTTGGGAATCCACCATGTAGGAGGAGTACAACTCCCTCCTCAAGAACCAGACTTGGGATCTGGTTCCCCTTCCTTCAAGAAGTAAACTTGTCAAGTGTAGATGGGTCTACATGACTAAGAGAATCGTAGATGGAAAGGTTAGAAGATATAAATCTAGACTAGTCTTCAAAGGGTTTCAATAGGTGCATGTCATTGACTTTGATGAGACCTTCACTCCAGTAGAGAAGATGGATTCCATACACTTGGGAATTTCCTTTGTGGCAACCAAGGGATGGGAAGTCCATAATATGGATGTGAATAATGCATTTCTTCACATACATATATTTGAGGAGATCTATATGGAGAAGCCCCAAGGATTCATGTTTGGTATGTCAACTGAAGAAGTCACTTTATGGCCTCAAGCAGGCCCTGAGGGCATGGTATGCCAAGATGGACTCCTACATGTTTTCACAAAAGATTGTACATTTTAAGTCAAACCTAAACATTTACATGCTCAGGACAACTGATTCACTTCTACTCCTAGTTTTGTATGTTGATGATTTGTCAATCACCAGTTTATTGAATTCAGTGATTGTTGCAGTCAAGAGGATTATGCATGATAGGTTCTTGATGACGAACATGGGTATGCTACATTTATTCCTTGGTCTCAACACCACTCAGGATGCATCAAGAATAAAATTGTCTCAGGACACGTATGCACAAGATCTCCTTGAGAGATTCCACATGACGGACTGCAATTCTGCCCTGACTCCTTTCTTAGGATCCATACTTGAGGATGGTAGGGACACTCACCTGGTGGACAACACACTATACATATAGCTAGTATGGAGATTGTTGTATCTCACACACTCCAGGCCATACCTCTCCTATGCAGTTAGAGCAGTCACTCGGTTCATGCAAGAGCTGCATGAGCTACATTAGAAGGATGAAAATCATATCCTTTGATACGTACAAGGAACCATCACCTTTGGGACTCATTATACAAGAGACTTTGCATTGGACCTCATTGAGTTCACTGATTTTGATTGGGTTGGTGACAACATTGATCGCAAGTCCACATCCGGTTACTCACTCAGTTTCAGTTCTGGGCCCATCCGTTGGTCAAGAAAGAAGCATGATTCTATTTCTCTATCTTCATCCGAGGAAGAGTATAGAGGGGTGGTTAACATAACCATTAAGGCTATGTGGCTACAACATTTTCTCACTGAGTTGGGCATTCAGTTTCACCTTTCGATAGTCATCTAGTGTGAAAACCATAACACTTTGAATTTTTGCAGAGATCCAGTTCATAGGCAGTAGACAAAGTACATCGAGATCCACATGCACTACATCCAGGACTTAGGACATGAGGGGATCATCGACCTACAATTTTTTCCTTCAGCAGAATAAATTGCAAACATATTCACCAAGACCTTCATTCAGCAAAAGTTTCATTCTCTGTGTAGTCATCTTGGATTGAAGGACACAGTTTCCTAGAAATTGTCAACTATTTTTTGATACATTTTACCTTTAGGGGGGGGTTTCCCATGAGTTTTTCCATCTTTCCTTGTTTATTTCAGTGTGTCTATTATTTTTGGGTACCTAACATGGCCTCGTTTCTGGAACCCATTCTTTTATTTTCACCATAGTGATTGTCAAGGGGGGTGTTGGAGATACTTCACACACACCTAGGATTTATTTTTCCTAAGGTTTTCCCTATGTTTATTAGTCATTATCCAATATCCTACATTTTAGGGAGAATATTCATTTTCCTACATTCTAGGGGAATATTCTCTCCAGTTCACACTTCAGTTGGATCAATTGAGTGGAGTCTTGATGCCACATTGGTTCAATCACCATGCATCATTGGGATCATCACTGATAATGTGCATTGTCCTTGGGATTATTACCATATTGGTGAATTATTGATGCATCAATCATTTGACTGAGGAGTGAGAGGCTTTTTGACTTAGAGTAAGTGGCAGTTAACTCCTGTGATTGTCAGTATGTGTTCAGATCACTCTAGACCACCACTATGGTGCATTGGATTTTCTTCCAGTGCGCATTAGTTGAGTTATACATAGTATATCATGTGTAATGTATCATTCATTCATTTAGTTAATAAAATTCTTTGATTCTCTCTCTCTTGTTTCCGTCTTTTCTTATTCTTTTGCAAACTGTGTATTTCCTTTGCTAGCTAGATCTTATCTGTGCAAGTTCATCCATATTTACAACTGCTAGGTATTATAAACACCATTTAAAAAATTCTCTCAACCTAATTGAAATGGGTAGGTCAAGTTAATATTCCAATACCACTAATGCCAAAATGTGTTGATGTCCTATACCTACCAAATGTCGACCAATATGAATATTCCATGAACCCCCCCCCAACTAAGACAAATAGTTTTTTTATTCTCTTTGTGAACAATGTAGAATTTGTGATTTCTAAAGATGACATCTATCTAGGGGTAGTGTTTCATAATATGACTAATTGATAGTAGACTAAGATCTATATCTAACACATAGGACACATTCAGGAAAATAAACATTTTCCCTCCAAAGTAAATTTACACATTCCCCTTTCCAACAATTGTGTACTCTTCCCCATCGTTGAACATCATTGAATCCTTGGAGGAACAAGAAGTATAATTTGTGAAAACAATGCTTCCTATTGGTGAAGTGTCATGATGTACTTGAGTCAATGTAACAAGAAGATTACCCAATATGATCTGCTAACCACTTGGACATGAATGTGTAAAAGTTTGATTCCTTCTCCTTTATATGCTCTACAATGTCAACCTTTCTTGTGAGGCCCTCTCTGGTTTGTTTTATGATCATCCAACCTATTTTTTCATTTTTTATTCATACGACCCACCTTGCCATAGTAATGACATGTGATATTATTCTAACTCTTGGTTGCATCTTGATTGTTTCCTTGACCATTCTTCTTTTCTCATTTTTCTTTTCCCTTGACATTTGCAGCAAAGACATATTTTAAGTCTGTTATCTCACTATTGTTATCAAACTGTTTCTTCTATATGTCCTACTCTATATCATATTACATAACTCATCAAACTTGAAGTCAACATTCCTAGTGGTGATGTTCAAGGTGTTAATACATTTCTCTTAAACACATGATAATATTTTTGGTGTTATTACCACCATGTCCTCTTCTTCCATCTTCTAACCAATGGAAAACATATATTCTATGATATAATTGATATTGATTAAATGCTCCAATAATGATGCACTCTCATCCATTATGAAAAAAAATAACATATTCTTCAGGAAGTATGCACTATACTTGTCCAAAATCTCATGCAACTCTTTTAAATTCTTTCTAGTCTCTAATTAAATTTACCCTATTTGGACTTTAGGAAGAATTTCATCTGTCACAAACAACCTAAGTAGAATTATTACATCTATGTCTAGCTCATAAAATATGTCCTAATCTCTACCTGTAACTTGTGGTTATGTATCGTTACCTAGGATGATAGTATCCAAGCATTTGTACTCAAATATAACCAACATACATTGCTTCCAATTATTGTATTTCTTTCCAAAGAACATTTGGATACCTTGCGTCATGATGCTGGCTAAAGTGGCCATTGGTACAAGTCATAAATGTAGAAATAGACATCGAAAAAGAGTAAAATGTTGAAAATATGTGTTCTTCCCTCCCCCAATCCATGATCCTAGTGTAAGAACACCTCGATACTAGATCTAGACAATAGTAGTAGCCACATATAATTTAAAAACATGTATTTTTAATTTAGTTTCCAACTTAGCAAGAATTGTGAAATCAAAACAAGAACTATAGCTTAAAAACCCCATAGTTTTGTATCAAAAACACCAAAATCAACCACTAAATCTAAAAGTGGTGCTATTGGTAGCACCCTGTTTTTGGGGATGGTTAAAATTCTAACTTGTTTGAAATCACAACCTATAAAATAATAAAAAAAACTCTAAAATTGATCATCAAATCGAAATGTCATCGTACCAGTACCACCTATTTATTTTTTGGAGTTAAAGTTATGACTTAATTGATACTGTGGCCTTAAACACTAGTACCATCGTAAATAAAAAAACTCAAAATTGAGCCCTAAATTGTCACTTGAAAAATTACTTATGGATCATTTTTTTTTTCTACATTATAGATAAATAAAATAAAATAAAATAAATCTCCAAATTGAAGCTTTTTCTTAAATTAAAAAAAAGTAAATTTAAAAAAAAAAAACAATTAATACACCATATTTCAAAAACAAATATAAAAAAAAATAAAAAATGAAATAAAACTAAAAACAATGAAAATACATTAAAAAGGAAAAATAAAAATAAAAAATAAAAACAAAATGAAAAGTGAAAAAAAAAACACTAAAAAGTACACCCACAAATCAAATTTAAAAAGAAATAAAATGAAGAAATAAAGGGTAAAACAATAACAAAAAATAGAAATGAAGTTTAAAAATAAAACAAAATATAAAAACTAGATTTAAATATTATATATATATATATATTAAAAACAATTTTTAACCCAAAAAACAAAAAAACAATTTTAAACCAAAACAATTATGATTAAAAAAATAAAAGATAAATTAGAAAATCAACTTTTCAACCAAACAAAAAAAAATTAAAAAAATAAACCTTTTATAAACCCAAAAAAAAATAAAAATGAATTGTTGAGGGGGCAAGGGGATTCTTGGAATCATGCCCCCCCATGCCCACCCTGACCCCACAAAGTTTCTTCCCATATCCTTTTCTCTCCACCCCCCTTCCCACTCCATCTCTCCCTGCAATTCCCATGGATCCACCAAGTGAGCAACAACTTTTGAAAACTTGTGGCTCGCTCGATGGGTCTACAGGTGTTGTGGGGAAAGAGGGGGTGGGGAGGGACGGGAGGAGAGGAGAGGAGATATGGACGGGGAGGGTGGGGAGAAAAGGAGAGGGGGAGAAGGTTGCGAGGGGGTTTGGGTGGATGTTGAGGTGGGGGGAGGTGAGGCCTGATTTCGAGAATCACGCGCGCCCCCGCCACTCCCTCAAACTAAAAAGAAAAAATATTTGTTTTTTTTCATTTTTGGGGGTTATAAAATGTTTTTTTCTTCTTCTTTTTTTTTAAACTTATTTTTTTTGTGTGTGTTTTCATAATTTATTTTATTTTATTTTATTTTTCGTCCAAAATTGATTTTTATTTTTCTTCCTTTTGAATTTATTTTATGAGAGAGATGTGCTTCATGGTGTATTCTTCCATATTTTGTCTAAGACCTTAAAATAATTTTCCTTATTTCCACTCATGTTGGATGATGGAGGATGCCTTAATTCCCTCCTTCCATGGATATGTACCCATAAAATTGAACTCCTTTTCTCTAGGAGCATAATAGAGTGAATCTATAACATCTTGGCACTTGTAGTCACTAGTGGAAATATCCCTCGCTATTGATAGTGGGAATACATCAATTTACCATAGTTAGTAGATTATACAAGTGTTCAATGACATCTCATTTATTCACATTTTATAGAATGTATTTGGTACCTTGACGCCTGTTATCATTATTTTTCAGTGGTCTTCCATTTTTTAATGGTATACACCAATGAATGATAATTAAAGAATTTATCCTAGATTCAAAATCAACTTAGTTATTCACATGGTGAATATTCATACTTTCAACAGGTTTGGATTTAATACCTTGGATAATAGTAGCATCTCTTGTTTGTTCTGATTCTTGAGTTGTGAAAGACAATACAACTCACCCATATGATATTGGAACTTTTAGAGAATCAATTTTTCCATCCCATTATTTTAGTTATCCTCTTGAATTATACTGATACATAGATCCATTTTTTATTTGTTTATGGCTATGATCTATTTTTACATGGATCCACCGTGTATATTTTCATGGTCATGATATCTACTTTTTACATATACTTGATGGATCTATAGTGTACTTGATTTCGATGCCATTATTTTATACACCTGAGCATGGGTATTCCCTCGTTGGGAAGAGAGTAATCTAATACCTTGGTTTTTTTTGCAGGTACATTCCCAATCCAAAGTATACTTAAATCTACTTGGCCCCACTTAGAAAATTCCTTCATAGCATTGTCATGAATTTCTACCATCACCTTCCCTTTTGACCTCATTAATTAGGGGACATTTTTATATAGTATTTTTCCATCGTCATGGATTAGGTGATTTTATTTGGCCATTATCACATTCATACTTATCCCTTGTAGCTTGGGTCCACTCTAAAATCTACTTCTAGCAGGAAAATCCCCCTATAAATATACCAAGGTTCTAAGTATAGTCAGAGCAATGAATCCCAAAAAGTCAATCTAATTTCTACACTACCCCTAACATTTCAAAATAGATGAACATAAAGAAATGAAAGAGAAAGTCAGAAACTGTACCTTTAATCCAATGTTTGGTGCTGACCTCCTCAAGCTTTGTAGCTCCCAAGGTTGCAAGTCTCCTCCCAAAGATGACCTGCATGCACAACTAGGAAAACAAGGCTACAAACATTCTATTTATATTCATCAATTAGGGTTAGATATAAATTGTTATGTATAAATCAAAGAAAAGACATAAAAACCATCATTTGGGACAAGGAAAATAGATTCTTTTATTCAATACTCAAAGATTGGAAATTACAACCTTTGCAAGCCGATGCTCCACGAACCTGGTTCGAGCTCCTCTTGAAAATGCTCCAAGTGCACCTTCCAAATTCATTCTCTCACAATATTTTGATCACCTCAAGGGAAGGGAATGGATTGTATGGGAGAAAAGGGATAGGGATGGAATGTTGAAGAAATAACTCACAAAAGGCTGCAAATACTTGGGCAAGGAAGGAAAGAGAATTTGGGCAGAGTTTCATTGTTCTAATGCTTGATTGTGGAATGAAACCCGAAGAACTCATTTTATATGAAAAAAGTATAGTTATTCAATTGGGGGATGGGCTATAATAGGTGAAATGGTTGGGAAACCTCCAATATATCGTAAATTCTACCGAATTCCTTGCAACTTTTTAATTTTTTCAACTTTTGGAGGCATACGTGGGATGTTTAGTGTGCATCTAGCGTATGTACATTGTTTTTTAGCATGAAAAAAGAGTATGTACGTAGGAAGTAGTACAGTAGGGCGTGTACATGCTCCAAAAAATGGTTTTTTAAATAGAGTTCTTCAACAATGATTTGGAAAATTATGCAAGTAGGAAGGACAATACCGTGTATGCATGAGTAGGGAATTTCAAGGCTATAACAGATGCCCCCTAATGTATGTGGTCATAAGAGAAACTGATGGCCGGACTAAATTATAATATCTTTACCGTCGAGAATGCATGAAATCGAGTGATCCCAAGACCAGAGTTCGAGAGGTGCTATCTAAAAAACATAAATTGTCTCTCCGAGGTGGGCATACTTATGCCCAGGATGAACTAAATCATGGTTTCATATCAAATACATGGAAGATCCATGTCATATAACTATATAAAGTGTATCCGTGATAAATACACTACAGGTCTACATCTCAAAATCAGTCAAAGATATACAAGTACAATATGCATATTCAAGAAGCTAGTGATGCATGTGGCTGGAGATGAAAACTTCATAGCTTAAGAAACAACTTCAAGATCTTCAAAAATCAGGTAGGAGTAGAATGGGAGTGCAAGACTCACTACTATGAGGTCTTCGACAATTCATCGGGAAAATATTGGAGGATCTCGATGATCAGGCAGAGAAATTCATCGATATTGAATATGAACTTGATTGGACTCTCGGGATGGCCAACTCATGAAAGTCAAGAGAGAAACTGTAGAAAGGATGACTTAGGTTGGGTAAAAATTCACTTGGACAAAAGCACGAAAAATGATTAGAATCAGGTAGCGTAACATTGACATAAGTCTGTGATACATGAGACATCGAAAACTCTCCATATGTTTGGAAGAGTAACCAAACGGAGGAGGACATGGCTCTATGTAGTGATAAAAGCTTCCTAAGGTCATACTAGATCCCAATGCTTGATGAAAAAATGAAAGGATGTGATTTTTCCAAGGGAGACTATCTTTGCTACCGAAAAAAATAATGTATATTTTCCATCCCCTCTTTTTTGAATATTTGATTTTTTGTCTTTTTCAATTTTTAAACGAGATTGAAAAAGAATAAAAGAATGCTAAGTTACAAAGGAGGAATGAGTGTCGCAAAAAAGAAAACTAGTTCCAAGTGCATGGAACATACTAATGCTCAAGGTAAGGAGATTTGTGTAGGATAAGGACACTCAGGGAAAATTCCTCCATGGGTCAAGGTGTTAGATCACAAAGGAAAAAAGTGTTGCAAGGTTTGCGCATAAGGAGTGGTTCAAAGGTTCAGTTGAGAGAAACATGGAGTCAACATTAGGCCAAAGATGCAAAGATGATACCTACAATGCGATTAAGCATGCCTCAACAAGACCCATTCTATGTAAATTTTTATGAGCCCAGAGAAGGTAAGCTCGCTGGTTTTTTCACGTTTAGGGAGTTTGAAAAAATGCTAAAGAAGAATCCAAGGAGTCCATTTTTCGCAGTTAGTCCAATTGTCTTGAAAAAGGGTTAAACTTGCACCAAAAATACATCTTTTCAAAACCATTTTAATGAGTGTGGAAAAGACAATATCACTCAGCTATATTTTCAATTTTAAGGAGTTTGAAAATAGATTAACTATGGACTCACAAAAGTTTTCTAAGTTTAGTCTCAGCCCGAAAAAGTATAAAAATAACCGAGGAGAACTCTCCCGATGAGACGAATCTCCCAAGGCATACCTTTTTCCACAATAATCTACTGGATGGAAAAAGGGTTAAACTCATTCCAAGTAGATGTTCTTCTGGACCAATTTGATGACTGTGAAGGAACAAGGTCACTCGATGATATTTTTAATTTTAGGGAGTCTAAAAATAGCTTAACTATGGACTCCAGGGTGTTACAAGGGAAACAATATCTATGGCCAAGGGTAAACCACAATAGATAGGTATGACTGCAAAAATCAACTCAATTCCAACATGTACTATATAAACTAATGTGTAATACGAGGAAGAATCCTACCTCGATCCAATAATTTGATGCCATTCCACCATTGAGCACTTTGACCCAAAGCTTTATACCTGCAACAAGTTCTCAACAAACAAGCGATGCAAGTATATAGTGACAATATATATAATGAGTTAGCACATCAGATAGCACAATCCATTAATAAACATTACAAATATGCCCATGGATAATAATCATATATTTTCAAGATATTGATAGGATGGGGAAGGAGTATTTCTATTAATAATTAATCAACAGAAGTATCAACATTACAGACTTCTGTATCGACACGGTTCGAAACCAAGAAACCAAGTTCCTTCCAACTAGGTCTCCACCACTTCAATCCTCCACCAAAGGTAAGATCATAGCAAAGAGGTAATGAGTTCCTCTCGACAATAAGGAAAGAGCTTGGGGGCCGAACACTGTGTTCAAACTTGAGGGACAAAGGGATGCAGACTCAATATGAAGTAATTTCTCCAGAGTAAGTTTGTTCTCAAAGTTGAATGCTTTCTCCTCTTCTTCCATAGATCGAAATTGTGCTCTTATAGCCTCTAGAATGCAATTGAAGGGCCGAGTTGGAATGTTTCCAGTATATGGAAGGCCAAAGATCAAAGATATTTTTTCATGACATGGAAACCCAACTTCATTTTGTATTTTTTGGCACAAATCCCGATATACGCGAGCTATAGTGGAGCATCAAGCGTATATGCATTTTGTAAAGTAGTTAGGGAGCGTATATGTGGAAAAATATATATTTTTGGCTCTGGATTTATAAAAAAGGGGTTGATAAGTCTGCATAGGGAAATGGAAAGAAGGCCCTCTGTGCAAGATAGAAATGTTGAGGAAAATCTTGCTATAAAAGATGCCCCCTAATGTGTGAGATCAGAGGAGTATCTACGATGGCTGAAATACATTATAAATAACCCAGAAGTGGAGTGGTAGAGAACTAGCTGGACGAACTCAATTGTTCATTACATTATGTACTGACTTTTCATACATGGATGCCAAGAATACAATGTAGATCCATGTGGAAAATATACCAACAAGTGTTCATGCCTGTGAGTAGGTAAGTATAAATGCGGTTACATGCCAATAGCTTTCATAGTCATGAACAAGGCCCAGTGAAACCGGTCTCAAAATCAATCTGAAGATATCTGTATACCATGAAGTTCAATCTAATCTCCCATGATCGTTGAAGTCAAATAGCTACTAGTCCAACGAAATGGAAGAAACAACTCAAGAAAGATGTGTCCTCAAAGTGATGTCTTCAATTCTTCAATACAATCCACCAATGGTGCAATTATACATCATGTGAATAAATGATTTGAGGTTGAACACGATGAGACATCGTTTGATTACCATTCATTGAGGTATACCGTTAACAAACGCAAGACAACCTACCAATGATGAAAGTAGATATCAAGGCACCGAGTACATATCTACAAATGTGAATAAAGGAGCCGGTGTCGAACACTTGACAGATCCATTGATTAGGAGACATTGATGTATTCCCATCTGTCAATGGCAAGAGAGCCTACCACTAATGACTACAAGCCTCAAGTTACTCATAATACTCTAGGTCTCATATCTAGAATACATGAGATGAAGTCGATGGAAAGAGACCCGCTGAAAGGAGAGAATTAAGGCATCTCTCATCAGTTAGCACGAGGAACAATGCAGGAGCTTCATGATTTGGTGGAGATCGAGCGAAGAACATGTTCACGAACCAACGACCTTGTGCGTCTTTCACGTGTGCCAAATGCAAGCGGTACATGAAAAGGACCCTCTAAATAGCAACCAATGATGAAAACTGCTGACAAAGGTGAGGAAACCACCAATAAGGCTAATGGCATCCAAGACACTGCATGAATCCCAAAGTGTGAATAGGTGTATTTCCGTCGAACGCAAGGGAAACCCCCCAGTCAACAACCCATGATAAAATGTCAATTGCTAGGTTCAAGGTGACCTACCAATGATGAAAGTAGGGCCATGGTGCATCATAAGACCAAAGTATCATGTGATTATGAGACAAACTCAGGGTATGGATGACATTCAAAGTCAGGATTTCTAAGGAGTGGCCCACACAGGTTGATATACTTCCTTTGAACAAGAGCATGAGACATACGTTGGACTCCGACAACATAGACTTAATGATGTGACAACTAGATGCAGGAGGCATCCATAATGTTCTCTATAGTGATTGGAAGATTAACCAGTCGGTAGAGAAAATTCTGTAACGAGATCAGCTTCCTAAGGCCATGCTAAACCCAAAATTACGATGACGCAAGGACTCAATAAAATTTTGCTCTTTTCAAAGGCAACATGACTACTGCCGATTACAATATAGTACTCCCTCCCCACCCATATTTTTTCATTTTTTCATAACAAGTGAATGCTATGATATAGAGGAGGGAACGAGTGTTGCAAGTAAGAAAAACTAGTTGCAGTAGTGGAACGTACCTATGCTCAATGCAAAGAAATACATGCGGGAGATGGAAACTTGGGGTGATGTTCCCTCCAAGGTATAGGGTGTCAAATTGTGAAGGATATAAACAAGGCTCTACTTGGTTGACGATGAAAATGGCTTGGGCCATGGTATATAACGCAAAGAGAGACCCATCTAAAGGCTCAATACTACAAGCAAGGGCATGAGATGCAATCACAATTTAACACCAAAAAATGTCCTTTTTTATATATTTTAGTCTACTTGGTGTGAAAGAGGGGTAAGCTTGTGCCAAATAGACATCTTTTCAAATCCAATTTACGAGTGTGAAAAAGACATGTTCACTCGGGGAACTTTTCCATTTTTGATAGCGAGTTGGAAAAGAGCTTAACTAAGACTCATGATCTTTCAAATCCAATTTTAACGAGTGTGAGAGGGACAAATCACTCAGCGATATTTTCAATTTTTAATAAAGAGTCGGAAAAGAGCTTAACTAAGACTCATTTTTTGGGATTCCACAGGTAATAAGGCTGTGTGTGCATGAATGAGAAATGAGGCTCATTGTAAAGTCATGTATCGAATTCTAATGGACTCTTGGTCCTAAGGAAAAATCTTGTCATGGGAACCAAATTACGGAGAGGTTCTAACTAGGGTACCCATGTTTGGTAAGTATCTACCATTTATTAACGATGCTATGATAACAAATGGAGGTTAATCCGTCGCAATAAATGGGTTCGTACCTAAGGCGTAAAAAGTGGTAATTGAAGGATAATGCAAAAATACATGATGTAGTGAATACCTATCTTATATGCTAGGTTATGAATATACCTGCCTTAGGAGACGAACGACCAACCATGACATTGAAATCTGTAAGAAAATTGAGTCGAAACTACAAAAACCGGCTTAAAACCATTTTTGAATTAGTCCATTAGACAAAATAATAACATAAAACTATATCAAATGGGTAAAAATGTTTTATAAATAGTTATAAAATCAAAATTTACTATGTCATTTTCATTTACACCCAAAATAATGCAATTTGGACTAACATACCTCCAGAATTCAAGCGGTGATCATGGGAGCAATAGGAAACATAATCGCACACCATCTGGACCAGGTAACTCTTCATCCCATCCTCTTCAAATTCAATGGTTTACAATTTTGAATTAGGCTCCATTTTTTTAGTTTTTAAGGGCGCAAATTGAGTTTTTAGGTATATGCGGGTTTCTACTAATATGTCATGTATACGACCAGATATATGCCCCTGTGTGAACTACAGGGAGCATATATCAGGCCCTACCCATGACTGTTTATGGATAACCCGCATATACTTGCGCAAAATGGAAAAAAATAAGCTTCTAACTCAAAAATTTATTTGGTTTTTGTAGGATGGTGTTGGAGTGGAGGGAGAGAGAGCATGAAGAGGTAGATGTAGCAGTGGATCAGGATCCGGTGGCTCAAGAGGCATTAAAAGGATGTGGTCTATACAATTTTTGGTTTGTCAAAGGAATGAGGGCCCAAGTGAGGTTATTGGAAATGTTGGTGGGCTATTGGGATCCAGATCGCGAGAGATTTATCCTTGATGGAAAACCATTACGGATCAAAGTAGAGGACATCTACTTCTTGACAGGACTTTCACGCCGAGGAGAGGTCATGGACCTCAAGTCATGTGGGGTTGGGAGTTGGATGAAGGTCGAAGAATACATCGAGGCCCACTATGTTGCAGGGACTCCCATGGTGGGAAGTCAAATCCCTATCCGGGCTATAGGTAACCTCAACCTAAAGATTATTGTTCTCATTCTTACCAAGATCATAGGGTCGGCCTCACTGCATCAAGCATCGATATTGCTTATGTTTTACACACTGGAGTGTGCGAGACCTACCGTGTACGATTGGTGTACCTCATTTCTGACCAATATGAAAGGTCAGCTGACAGAGTGCAAGAAGGGGGCAAAGAGAAACTTCGGGTTTGCCTCTATCCTTTGTAGCTTCTTTTTCAAGTGGATCCCAAGCCTGGGATCTAGAGTAAAGATCATTCCTAGAGGTCCACGTGATCAAGCTATGGCACGATGGATCGAGGTCATGTAATGATAGGGGGGAGGTAGGGTGGCGACACCCTACAACGATGAGTTTTCATTTTGGTGGAGGAGACAAATCATAGCTATGGATGACTATCCCTATGTGGAAATTGATTTCAGAGGTGATCCTTATATGACGCTTCCACCAAGGGCCGCCTACGGCGCCATAGGTAAACAATATTTTTAAAATATTTGATTTTTTGTATTTTTGTATTTAAAAGAACAAAAATATTTTTTCGATGGTATTTTTAAATATTAACTTGATACTTGTGTGGCTGTAGACATGGGTCCACAACGGCCAGAGGGATTCCTGCGACATAGGCGGAGGCACCAGGGAGATGAGGCAGTGGGAGGAGAGGCAAAAGAGAGTCCTTTAGAACGTCCAGGGCAACCTGTCGCGTTTGACACAGAGGATTCCTATGGTTCGGGTGGAGGATCTACCTTAAGCCATGAAGAGGCAGGTTGTCGGTGTACCTAGAGCATGGGTATGAATCTCCCAGTGTCTTGCCAATGTCATGGTTTTCTATCACGAGACTCATCCGGTACCGCAGGCATAGATGTCATGGGACATGTATATCGGTTGTATATGTATTTTTGAGGGTTTTAGCCCCAATTTTGTAATATAAAACACCATATTTTTTGGAAATATATAAAGAGGGATATTCAACTGTAATTCTATCTTATAATGTGTACATTGATTTAATGGTTTTCTTTGCTTTATTAATGTGACAAATGCCAATTCAAAACATAATTAGCGTAGGCATCAGATACATGATTATAACTTCTAGGAATGTGAAAGTATGTAATAAAATCAAATTGTCGTTCTAAAATAAATACCTGTAGGAATTGATGGAGTAACGTCGGATCATGCACACGGTAATGACTGTTCAACTAAAATACAACTAACTAAGAATCCAGGCGCACCTCTATAGAGAGAATACCATGTGAGATAGCATCACGCAATAATTCTATGATGGTGTTGTATTCAACCACATTATTCATGGATGGCCCTAGGCATACGCCACTTGAAGACACCAACAGACCCTTGAGTGAGTAAATCACCCATGCAGTGGAAGCTAAGTTCTATGTATGACGAATGGCTCTGTCTGCGAATCCTACGTAGACCAAAGAATCCATTGACATCTGCCAACAAAAGGGAAAACTCGATAAGCAAGCTAAAGATAAAAAACGAAAAAAGGTGTATATGCACTAAATTTACAACAGTATACAAAGGGTTTTGCCCAAGACCAAGGCTTAAGCGTAATACCTTTTTAAGTAGAGCCCATTTCTAGGCTCAGCCAATTTATTACCTTCATAATATTCCAACTCGTAGGCTCCTTTTTCTAGAACACGTCGCACAATATAAGGACCGTGCCACATGGGTTTAAACTTGCCTGCCCCAAGCGGTTCTTTAGCTTGGTCATACAAGAGGACCGAGTCACCCTCAACATACAACCGGGGATAAACAGACTTATCATACTGAACCTTGACACGTTTCTTGTTTGCCTCAATAGCCATGAAGGCATATCGACGTTGCTCGTCAAGACTCTCTAGGTGTACAAGGCATCGCTCTAAATCTGAAGTGTCAGGTAGGATCTCAACTACCAATTTGAGAGAAGGGATTTGGCATTCAACGAGAAGTATTGACTCCACACCATGTACTAACTGAAAAGGAGAAAAACCAGTGGCAGTCTTAACCGAGGTTCGATATTCCCATAGTGTGGGATATAACATGATGTGCCAGTTGGAATTGCTCCGATTGACAATTTTTTGCAAGATGGTCTTGAGAGACTTATTGACGGCCTCTACTTGCCCATTTCCCTGGGGGTAATAAGGAGAAGAGTGATCATGTTTAAACCCCAACTTAGACACTAGCTCTATCATCATTTCATTTTTAAAATGACTACCATGATTAGTGAAAAACTGCAGTCTTCCCATCAGATTTAACGGTAAGCATGGCCTCATCCCACTTGGTGAAGTAGTAGAAAACCATGATAATTTGTTGATGCCCCCTAGATGAAGTTGGGTTGTAATCAATGAAATCTACTCCCCACTTGGTAAAGGGACCGACGATAATGACTGGGTGAAGAGGGGCTAGGTGTGAGTGCATTTTTCGAGTGAACACCTGGCAGGGGTGACACTTCTTGACCGTTTCAATACAATCTTTAAAGATGGTGGGCCAAAATTAACTGACTCGCAAGATTTTTTGGGCAGTCGAAAGCCCAGATAGATGACCACCACAAGCCCCTTTGTGGAAATCATTAAGGACTAACTCAGCTTCCTCATGAGTTAAGCAATGATGTAAGATACTATCTATTCCTCGACGATACAAAGTGTCGCCGACGATTGTATACTTTTTGGCTTGGTATCTAACACGTCATCGATCATCTTGCGAGCGATGTTGAGAGAACTTCAAGGTTTGAATATATAAAACAATATCTCCATACCAAGTTTCTGATGACAAGACGAGGAAAATGTGTTCATCTGTGAACAAATCGACATGAATAACATCTTCATCTAATTGTGGGAAATCATATATTAACTCTGCAAAAACTAGCGATTTTTTGGACTTGGCTGAAGCAAATTCGAGATTAAATTCTTGTAAGATGACAATCCATTTATTATATTTTCCACCTATTTTATGTCTAGTGAGGATGTATTGAAATGTATTAACAACGAAAACCATAGTAGTTTTGCAAAGAAATATATAGTGTCGTAAACATTGGACTGCATGGACGGCAACCAAAGATAGCTTTTCAATGTGCAAGTAATTACGTTCAAGACCGATTAAATTTTGATTGAGATAGTAGATGACGTTCTCGCGGATCTCATCATCCTCCTGAACTAGAACCATACCAATGGTCTCTTCAGACGCGGTGATATACAACAAGTAATCTCTACTGTAATCAAGAGATTTCAGCAAAGGGGCAATACAAAGGCTTTCTTTAAAGAGTCAAAAGACTATTGGGCTCGCTCATCCTAGATAAACAAGGTGTCTTTCTTCAATAGGTGCATGAAACCCTTAGTGATATTGGCATAATTCATAATAAACCGATGCAAAAAGTTAGCTTTCCCCTGTAAACCTTGAAGTTGTCTAATCGTGCCTGGGGGACGCAACTGAAGAATTGCCTCAACCTTAAGTGGATATACTATGATCCTTGTCTCAGAGACTAATAATCCTAGGAGATGGCCAGATCTAATGCAAAAGATTCATTTATGAGGATTGAGTCGGATTCTATAGTAGCAACATCTTTCAAAAACTAGTCGAAGGTGTGTAGCATGATCCACTCTCTTGTGAGAGTGAGCAACAAGATCATCAAGGTAAGCTTTGACTATGTGTTTGAGATCATGAAAAGGGAAAGTCGTGGCTCGTTGGAAGGTTGCTTCGGCATTTTTCAAGCCAAAAGACATTTTTTAGTATGCAAATGTGCCCCAAGGACATATAAATTCCGTCTTATGTTGGTCTTTGGGTTTGATCTGGATTTGGTTATAGCCTAAAAATTCATCCATAAAAGAAAATATTTCTCTTCCCGCACACTCATCGAGAATCTAATCAATGAAAGGCATGGGGAAGTTATCTTTAGGATAGGCCTTGTTCAGGTTGCAAAAGTCCATACACACGCAGATGGTTCCTTGCTTTTTATTCACGGGAATGGGGTTGGATACCCATTCGGTCAAGAGAAATGGGTAGATAAAGCCGACATTAAGTAGCTTTTCTACCTCTACCTTAATTGTGGGGGTCTTCCTAGGATTAACAACTCTAAGACGTTGTCGAATAGGTTTAGCATCCAGGTAAGTCCTAATCTCATGTTCAATAATACGGGGGTCGATCCCTGGCATCTCTTCATATGACCAAGCGAATACATCTCAAAATTCTTTGAAGAGATTGGTGTAGATCAGAATCTCTTCTAGCGAACAATCTGCACCTTTTTTACATTTTCAATCTTGCCAGGGGTACGAGAGATATCGATCTAGATGCTAGGAGTAATACTCGCCATATTCCCTTAGGCATAAATTCCATGTGTATCAAGCGGAACTACGATGTGACCGACTATCTCACTCATGGTAGATCTAAAATCATCTTGCGCAATTCTTTTAAGACTTGGGAGAAAATAAGATCGATGATGCATATCATCCCACGGCTTCTCGGAAACATTCATGGCTTCAAGGATGGCTTCGTTCGAAGGTAAAGTCTCATCCAAGAAATCATGTGAACAAGATAATGAAGTGGCCCACACGGGCCTAAGAAATGGATCCTCCTTGACCGTCTGCAAGGGACTAGGGTCAGGATCGACAGAAGAGTCAAGGATAGATTGATATGCAATCTCTGCTACCGATAGTGGCATATCCATGTGAGCATGCGAATGACCTTCAATTGATGAATTCGGAGAAGGTAGGGTCCAAGAGTCACTAAAATAAGAAGTGCGGAAAGGGATGGACTTCTCTACTGAAGCGGGCGTACTGGAGATGGCATAAATGTGGTAAGTCGGTTCCAAGAATTTGAAATTACCCATGAGGGAAGAATACATTCTGACACCGATATTCTCAGTTTTCGGCTGAGAATTGTCGACCACAGGGATCAACGGTCCAACATATACGTTCAGGCTAGAGTACGCAAAGGATAACTCATCGATCGTCACAATCTCCCCCTGATGAGGAAAACAAAGAGTGCAGAAAACAAACAATATGATGATGACCATAGCATAAGTCCAATTGTGGCCTAGTAATAGGTTATAATCGAGAGGTGCATCAACTACCTCTACTTCCAGCTTTATCATCTTCCCACCTAACTGGACTGGAAAGACAGGGAGAATACCATGAGGGCGGAAGGAATGACCGTCGAATGCGGTCAACATGTTTGATGACTTTGAAAGGATTGGAGAACCGATAACTTTCCAACAAACTAAGGACATCACACAAGTGGCAACACCTTCATAAACGACCGCTCGTTTGATGGTATATTTAGAATATTCCACGTGGATTTGGAAAGCCACATGGTAGGGTAAGCGAGGCTTCACATCCGTGAAATCAAACTTGATGATCTTCGAGCCACTAGTTTCTAGAGCTCCTAAGGGTAAGGAATTCCTCTGTGATGGACACGTCTGGAGTACCTCCAAAGCAGACATCACACAAGGTGTTTGGCCTAGATCCTCAACAATAGAGTAGTTCTGGGTAGCTCTAGCATTAGGGTTATGGTTAAAGCGCTTGAATACTCATTTCAGAATACGAGGCCGTGGCTCTGGTTTCTCGATCTGTAAATTCATCTCCGATGGTGGAGGAGGAGCTTCTAGGATGGTACTAGCTTTTGAAGAGACGTAATCTCGGGAGCGAGTGGCTATATCGATTTTTTCGTCGACCATATTGATACAAACATGGTCGCCATATTGCAATGGTGGGTTTTGACTCCCACTAGGTGCATTTTCGGGGTTCGAATAACTCGAGGATAAGTGATGGTTGTGAGGAAAAGGATTCGTTAGCACAACAGGTGGAAAATTTAAAATCCTCACAGCCTCTGCAAGTTTGGGGCATAAGTGTGTAAGGTGATCATCAATAGAAAGTTTACAAGGAAACTTAACCTTATGTTTTTCTTTCTTTCCCTCTCCAGGATTATCGTTCTATTTTCCATTATTATCTTTGTCCTTGGGTTTATTATTCTTACCTCTATGATTATTTTGACCTTTCCATTTATTCCCATCTGGTTTCTGGTCACCATTTGGGTTTTTTGACAACTGCACAGAATGTACATCTGCCGATTGGGTGGGTTTGGAAGATCCAGATGGAGTTGGTCCTCCTACAGACTTCGTTGCCGAGTCTGCGGAATTTTCATTGGTGGATCCCACAATGCCATCAGCATGGGGCCCAATACTCGGTCTAGGATCATGAGTCGACCACGGTGGGTCGGGAAGAATGTGGTATAACATCCCAGACTGAGCATAGATCAAATCGAACTGTTGGGTTCTAAAAATGGCCTCTTCCTTGTTGAAGACCCCAGAAGTAGCAACATCCTTTGAAACAGGAGCGTGCAAAGACTTTAAAAACCATTCTAAAATAAAGGTTGGGGCTATGTGAGTCTTAACTAATCTTCTTCACCTACTCCATTCTTGGATATGGTCCGAAATATGAGTGCCAGAACCCTGGCGTAAAGTTGACAAAAGTTCAAGGCCAACATCATAACGAATGGGTAGTTGAAAATGGTTAAGAAAGGCTAGCACTGACTGTTGAAAAGACCCATATATCCCCCTAGGTATCTCAATATACCATTGTGATGCAATCCCAATAAGAGTGCATTGAAACAATTGTAATCTAATAGAATCATGATTCAAAGAATTCGATGAGCACCAGAGGTGAAAAGTAGTGATGTGATCACCGGGGTCCTCGCCATTCTTACCCTCCAACTTTGGAATGTCTGACGGAAGCTTGTTGGGGACAGGGGGCCATGTGGGATCATGACTCACTGGGTTGTTAATTAGTTTAGAGAAATGTGGCAGATTAAGCATGGCCAGAAAGGGAATACGGGGTTGTGACACCTGGCCCCATCCTCCTGCAAAAGACTAACTATTAGGAGATGCGTTCCATCTAGGATTCTGGTAAGGACTAGAACCTTCTCCGGAATTAAAATACCCTCCTCTAGGCAGATTTGTGAAAGATGGATTGGGCATCATTCCCATAGGAATGTTCTTATAAGGGTTATGAAAATTGCCCCCAATTGGATTAGCTCGAAACTGAGGGTTGTTAAAACTTCTCCCAACTGGATTAGATCCAGGCTAGGGGTTTCCAAGACATAAGACTGACCTCCTCCGAGTGGGAATCCAGAGGATTGAAGTGGATTTGTTATGCCAAAATTATGTGTCGAATTTGGCACCAAGGGGATAGGGATATAGGGTGGAACTTGTCCGCTAGCTTGGTTGTTCCATCCAGCCGTAGAAGGATTAGACCCAGGGTTAAGGAAGGGGACACTTACTACATTAGGATTTTCTTAGGGAACATGAGATATACCAAACGAAAAAGGAGTGTAAGGAGGTGTAGTGCCCCCAAGTCCAAGTCTAGCATTATGGATAGTAGCTGGGATGGCAGTCGAAAACTCGGAAGTGAAACTTGGCATTCCATAAGAAAATGGACTAGTAGACATGGGGATGGTCTAAACATTGTAACTCGACGAGTGGCCAAAATCCCCAAAAGGGTTAGAGGCAAGAGACGAAGCATTGACTACGGGATGGACCATAGTATCGGTGTAGGCCTCCGACACTACAACTGTAGCGGCTGCAGGTGTTGAAGGAGTGCAATTAACTATAGTGGGATTGGGAGTTTATGAACTCCTAGTGTTCTGAAGACTAGACTCAGTACTCATCCTTGTGGGAACACAAGTCTGAAAAGTGGATGTGTGTGTACCACTCTCGATAAATCTATGCCTTTTAGAAGGCAATAGCTCAAAAACCAATGGTAACTATAACAACCGACGGGACCTGCGATGGGACTTATGACTCTCAACAAATAAAAAGATATCCTAAGGCAAACTAGTAATCAAAGAGGATACCAAAAAGTTGAATGACCAATATGCACACAAACGGGCTAAAGTGGTTGAGTGGCCTCCCCCGCTAAAGAAGGTATGCCTCGTCCAGGAGGGACCTGAGACTCCTTGCTAAAGTTTGGAGGTAACATAATCAGTTATAAGAGCCCTAGTAGGCTTAACAACCAGTCGGTCAGATCCCCCCTGAGAGGTAATCTTCCATAAAGGTTGTGTGTTGTCTGACCCCTATCTGACCCAAGATACAA
Source organism: Picea engelmannii (assembly GCA_009831015.1). Taxonomy (NCBI): domain Eukaryota; kingdom Viridiplantae; phylum Streptophyta; class Pinopsida; order Pinales; family Pinaceae; genus Picea; species Picea engelmannii. Next base: position 1,319,633 of record ML791993.1, on the reverse strand, counting down.
GCAGAATAACCCCTGCAAGTAACCTATAAGAAACCTAAGTCAAGCAACTAATCAACCACTGTATAAACGATGCACAAGCGAACAGTCGTAAGTCTGGATTACCATATGGGCAAGGTAGAAAAGCCAGAAACCTTGAAAGTACCGCCTCTCATAGAGGTATGGATACTAGAAAGACCCCCAAATATGAATAAATCCATAGAAATATCTTTGACGCTAGGTGAGTATATAGGGGTTATCCTTTCAAGAAACTTCACGCAAGCTCATGCTTAACTCCAGTTTGAGCGAAGCCTCCTGATATTACCAATTATACAATGCATTTCTCAACTCCATGTCTTAGACACATACATTGATTTAATTGCCTTGGAGAACTTTACTCACAAAATCATATTCCAAGGCACTAAATCCTAGGCTAGTTTGTGCACCCTAAACAATAAAATTGTCACTAATCAATTTTAGTTTAAAGCGTAAATTTTATTGGTCATGATTACTCAAAAAAGGTATGGAAATGAAACTCATGGTGTTATGACTCTGCATGAAAATAAAAATAGATACAATGCAAAGCCTAACTTCAACTTTTCAATGAATGATATGCTAAATAAAAAAAATGCAATCTTCAATTTTAACTCTGCAACTCAAAATTAAAATGCAATCTTTTGCTAAATGTGCTAAGCTAATGATAAAGGTTCCAAGACAAAAATACCAACCAATGAAAAATACCTACTTTTTTTGTATTTTCAATGTATTAAAAAGAAAATGCATGGATTGATAAGAGACTTGATATATAACTTCTACTGTGTATAAAATCAATCACCCGAGCATAATACCAAACAGCTAAGCAGACAGCCCAACTACCAAGGACAAATAAAAAACGAAGAACAAAGAGAAAGACGCCGCTCAAAAATTCAACTCCAAACAGGTTTCCTGTCATCCTAGATAATCTCAACAGACACCACAGAGACCTAAGAAAGCTCAGTGATCCTCAAAACCTACCCAACAGTCACTAAAGCAAGCAAACAAGCAAGGGGAAGTGGTATGCGTGATTGTTCAAGAGAAAAGGGCGTATATACTCCTCTTCCAGTGGGACAGTGTAACACACCCACCACAGCTAGAAAATTTTCGACTGTCTTTCCTTCTTCTAGAAGGACAACACTCCCTGAGATCCTAAGGAGACTAGCACAGACCCTCGTTTCCCTCTAAAGTCCCTCATATGACCGTGGCTATGCCCACAATGATCTAAAAATGAAGAAGACTTGTATTCTTGAAAATATTTGCAAGTTAAATTTTATGTGTTAAAATGTAAATGGATCAACTTTGCAACACAACTTTAATAGGATTTACTCATTCAAGATTCATATAAATAGCATAAAAAATATTGAATAGAAAACACATAACACAACAAATGATAAAGGAGTTCACCCCTCTCTTGGGCTACATCTCTTGGTCCAGCTTCCAATGGATCCTTTGTATTATTTGCTCAAAGTTCTCAAAAATGTGATTTACAATGCTCAAAATTCCAAATAGACTACTCCAATGGCTTCAAAACATCCAAAAACCCCTAGCTAGGCTTTTTCGGCACCTCGTTTGGCCAAAAATTGAAGAAGATAGGCTTCCTGGAAGTCCCCCCTTCAAACTTGCTGTATCTACATCTACAAAACACACCCCTTGTTGGCTCAACCTATCCCACATGCATATTTAAGCGTAAAAACTTATCACTGGACGCAACCACGTGAACCATGCAAATTGTAGGACAGTTACGGGTGAACCTAGCCCCTAACCGTCAAGGGAAAGGTCGTATGACCCATGTGACTGCATGCAAGTATTAACATAGGTTCCCGTTCCACAAGCCAATGGTCAAAGGACAAATGGCAGGTCGTTTGTATAACTTTTGGAACCAAAACAAAACACAACCACGCGCGCACACCGAATGGTATAACATTGGGTCATATGTTAACACAATGTGCGACCAAGGGCTGGGGCTAAGCCCCAGCCCGGTCGCGCCCCAAATATACACATATGCAAACATTTATAAATATTTTGCCACATATATAACAAGGAACAACTAGTGGCGAGCCGGTTGGTGTCTCTTCCCAAGTCTCTCCCCCCTGCCCGGAGGTCGCAAGGTTGACTCCGACCAACAACATAGTTTTAAACCAATGTATATATGACACGTGGCAACCATTGACTTGGCCACATGTCGTCATCCTGTTCGCTGCAAAAATGCCATGTCACATGCCAACTATCCAAATAACTACCTACCATATGTTGTATGGTCTGCCGCATGTTGTACGGCCTGCCACGTCAGCGTCCGTACAGACTATACGGACTGTATAGTCAACACCCTTTTTTTTTTCGTGTTTTTCATTTTGAATAGAACGCGATATCTCTCACTCTCCATTTGAACCCAAATGAGTTGCGTTGGGTTCGTAACGAAGAGGCCTACACTCTCATTCGATTTGAAGTGATTCCGAACACTTTGAATTTTTGAGCAAAATTTGACCCCCTGGATCACACCTCCCCATTGGAAAGCTTTTGGACCTCCAAAAGACTATTTTCAGTCTATCTGAAGATGAGGGTATAGCTCCCTCATCTTTCCAACCTCAATCCACTTGGATTTTCTTGGATTTGTACCTTTAAGACCAACTCAAAGATACTCCACATTTCCTTGTTTTGAAGTTCACATTATCCTGTCAAGGATGGTGTCTTCATGCAGTTCTATAAGATATTCTGGGGAAAAATCATCTATAGAAGGAATCTGAACATGCTCTCCTTGATCATCAATCAAAGGAGTCTCATACAATTTCAAATTCTCAACATTAACAACTGCA
>ML791993.1:1274266-1312446 GCA_009831015.1 Picea engelmannii | reverse complement strand
AAGCAAGTTGAATCTTAGTTTCATCATCTTGAATTTTTTGTATCCTACAATACACCTCAATCTGACGAATCCAATTATCTAATTTCTCAGCATTTACTTCTCCATTGTATATTGGCAATTCAAATTTAATATCAAGCTTTAACAAAGGAATTTGTGAAGGAGTTTTACCATGTCCCTTTGGAGAATTCAGAAGAGGTCTTGAATTGGTAGAAGAAGAAGAAGAATATGGAGGAGAGGGTGGTGGAGAAGCACCATTCCCTCCATTTCCATTTGGATTTTTATCACCATTGTCTCCCTTATGATTTGAAGGGTTGGAGCCTTCACCTTGCAACCTTGTATTCCTTTCCATCAAGATTTTCATCATCTCTCTCATTTCCATGACAACCTTTCTGAGATCTTCATCTTCTGTAGGAACATGTTCATGACTCTCTTCATGAGCCATACTTGGTGGATGCCTCCTTGAAACTTGTGGTGATGATATATGATTCCTCCTTGAAGGATGAGAACTTGGCTCTACAAGTTGACCTTCTCCTCTTGTGAGTTTCAACCTTGTGAGCATCAGAAAACAAAACACTTGCAAATAATCAAGTCTTCAAAACCTATGCTCTGATACCAACTTGATCTAAAAATGAAGAAGACATGTATTCTTGAAAATATTTGCAAGTTAAATTTTATGTGTTAAAATGAAAATGGATCAACTTTGAAACACAAATTTAATAGGATTTAGTCACTCAAGATGCATATAAACAACAACAAAAACAATGAACAGAAAACACATAACACAAAAAATGATAAAGGAGTTCACCCCTCTCTTGGGCTACATCTCGTGGTCCAGCTTCCAATGGATCATTTGTATTATTTTCTCAAACTTCTCAAAAATGTGTTTTACAATGCTCAAAATGCCAAATAGACTGCTCCAATGGCTTCAGAACGTCCAAAAACCCTAGCTAGGATTTTTCGGCACCTGGTTTGGCCAAAAATTGAAGAAGGTAGGCTTCCTGGAAGTCCCCCCTTCAAACTTGTTGTCTCTGCATCTACAAAACACACCCCTTGTTGGATCAACCTAGCCCACATGCATATTTAAGCATAAAAACTTAGCACTGGACGCAACCGCGTGAACCGTGCAAACTGTAGGAAAGTTACGGGCTCACCTCGCCCCTAACCATCAAGGGAAAGGTCGTATGACCCATGTGACCGCGTGCAAGTATTAACATAGGCTCTCGTTTCACATGCCAATGGTCAAAGGACAAATGGTGGGTCATTTGTATAACCATTAGAACCAAAACAAAACACAATCGTGCACGCGTGCCGAATGGTATAGCATTGGGTCATATGTTAACACAATGTGGGACACAGAGAGGAGAGGCGTGAAGCTCTCCAGTGGATCATGAATAGAAGGCCATGAGCTTGTTGCTGAAGAGAATTTGAGAAACCTCGTCGAGGCCACAAACGAGTGAGAAAGCTCCGAGTTGCATAAAATAGGACCCGAACAAAAACTGAAACAGAGAGAGAACCCTCGAGAAGAGTGAGAGTTCCCCGATGATATCATGGCTTGGAATGGGGGTGGCCAGAGTGATAATATTGAATGCCTCTCATCCTATGGTCGGGTGGCAGGATGAACACCCACAATCAGTTGGTTGGCAGCAACCTGTAATAGATAAGTGATTTTCTTACTCTGTGTAATTTAGTTGTAACTGGGCATGAATTTGGTTATACTGTGTATGTTTCAGGAATTGTGCTTGATTTTCGAATGGATATACTGTGTCACTTTCCTTACTACTTAGCTATATAATTAGGCCAGTAAGAGATTATATGGATAGGACATGATTGGTACTCATAAATGCTTGTGTCCTCTGGTGGCTTGAGTTAGAGCCACGAATTGTGAGTTCGTCGACCTTAGGCATACTCTCATGTACACATGCCAACCTTCCTAGTTGTCTAGAGTCCCTTGGAGGATGAATTCTATTAAGCTCAGGAGAGGTAGTGTTGTTATGCACAGGCTCCCTGTGAGGCAAGTAGAGACCGAGACTCACTCAAGTCCTAGACATGACGAATGAGCGTAAGGGGTGAGCGGAAGACTCTTCTAAGAGTCAATCTCAGGAGAAAGAGAAACAACAACCCTTAGATCAACTATAGAGTGTGTATCTGGACCATTGAAATCCTACGTCTAGAGACATAGGATAGCATGCAAGAGGAGAGGATCTGAACAGACGGTATAGAATCGTCAGATCTGGGACGGGGACCAATAGTCGTTGGATCTGGAGATAGGCACATGAAATAAGTCTCAAAATCACTTCAATTGTTGCATCGTTGGAGGGCAAGTGGAGAACATCCGGAAGCCACCAGGGTTTCAGAACTTAGGTGTATAAGGGTGGTGAAGAATGAGGATTCACAATCACCGAAATCGCGAGGGTTATTCTGGATCGTTGTATCTAGGGTGACACATGGTAGAGATCTAACCCATCAACATTTCGGCACCCGGGATACCCAAGGGAAAGTTTCCTTGTCTTCGCACATCGCGAAGTCCTGACTTGCGAAACCCCGAAGTGAGTTTAGAGGATACATGGTTCAGAGTTTCGGCTCCCAGGAAACCTAGGTGCGAGACCTCTTGTTTACGCATATCCTGAAATCCCGACTTGCGAGACCCTGAAATGATAATAGAGTGGATGAGATACAGTGTTTTGGCATTTCGGCACCTGGGATACCTAAGGGCCAGTCTCTTGTACTCGCCAGTCCTGAAATCCGGACTTGTGAAACCCCGAAATGATATAGTGTGTCTAGAGTTTGGATGCTGGTGTTTCAGCACCAGGGAAACCCAAGGGTCAATTCCCTTTTATTCGCCGGTCATGAAATCTCGACTTGCGAAACCCTGAAATGAGATTAGCAATGAATACGGGCTTAGGAGTTTCGTCTCCCGGGAACCTAAGTGTGAAACCTTCTGTCTGCGCACATCGCAAAACCCCAACTTGTGAAACCCTGAAATAATAATAGTGTGGATAAGTCTTGATGTTTCAGTATTTCGGCACCCAGGATATCTAGAAGAATGTCCCTGGTACACACCAGTCCCAAATTCCTGACTTGTGAAATCCCGATATGGCTTAGCGCATGTAGATTTGGTTGTCGGTGTTTCGGCACCCAAAAAATCGAAGGTATGAACCCCTCATGCTCTTCTACCACAAAAACCCGGTATGAGAAACTCTAAAAGGTGGGATGCTAGGGTCTAATCCGAGGCATTGTTAGATATGACAAACTATTCGTCCCTTATGGATTTCGGCACTTCGAGAGAAAAGAGAGTAGAGGAACACATGCATCGTGATTTCCTGAATAGCAAAAGATGGAAACACCTCTCCGGTAAGGCCCATGGTCATAGCCAACGATCACATGGGTAAGGATAAGGGATGGTAGGGTCTACATCAGGACCCATAGGAATTCTAGCATTCTGTTCCTCAATGAAAGGAAGGAAAAAGATGAAAAATATTAGTTCCCATAGTGGGTATGTTACAAATTGGTATAAGAGTATGGTTACAACACTTGGTGACGCAGGCACACCCTCCCAGGGCACGTCCTCTCACAGGACCTTCTATTTCCTTCCTGGCACGAAGAAAGCAAAGGTTCTCTATTTCCCTATTGGGAAATATTTCACCCACAAAAATCTCTTCAGGACTCCCCTCCTTCTATCGGGGTTCCCACTATCGGAGATTTGACACCCGCGATGTTCTAGCAACTTGAATCACCGATCCCCGATCTCCGATGCACTCCTTTTGTCGCTTTAGCCCACCTGGCTAAGTCTTTCGTCCACATCACCGACTCCTATAAGACCGCAGCCTTATGTTTCTTCTTGTCGAGGGTTTTGGACTTCAAAATCCCTGATGCGCTTCCAACCTTCGTTATCCCGTCTCTAGAAGCTTGGTCCCACGTGACCTCTCCTTATATGACCGCAACTATAATTCCCATCGAGGTTTCGGGGTTTGAAATATCGAAATACTCATGCCTTAAAAACTCGCGATTCCCCGAATCCTGATGCTCCTTTTTCACAATAGCTCTCTTAGCTATAGGTCTTGGCCAATACAATTGTTAACCCGTGACCATGCACTTACCCCATCAGGGTTTCGTGTTTCGCGATTTCAAAGTGCACAAACCACTCGTCACCGGGATCCCCGAAATCCCGATGAACCAAACTTTGATGGACACTTTCTTGTCGGGACTGTCCCCGATGGCGTCAATCTCTTCCACGCATCCTCTCAATGGACGGTCCCGATCTCTCCAACTCTCGCCAGATTCCTGACACCTGTACTCCACTAGCTCCTACTGTGGCCCACACGACCCTCCTGTCGGGATATTGCGGATCGCGATTCCAAACTATTTGTGTATCTCGTCTTCGAAAACCCCGATATGCCGAACTCCGACTCCCTGGGATCTTTCAACACACATCCCAACCGATGGACGGTTCTGAGCTCGTCGGAATATCACGGATCACGATTCCAATGTGCAAGATTTCTCTATCTTTGGAAACCCTGATTTTCCGATCCCCAACTCTCTTGGATCTCCTGACACGTGCCCCTCAACAATGGACAGTTCGGATCTTGTCGGGATATCACGAATCGTGATTCCAAGTTGCGAGGGTTTCTTACCTTCGAAATCCCCGATATGCGATGTCACGTGTAGATCTGACGACCCCTATGACTTGGGATCGACAACTCCACCCCTCCTGAGCTTGGAACCCTTTGGACGTTCTCTCTGTAACCTCCTTTCACCTTCGTGAGATCCAACGACCCACAGGACTTTTGCGAGATATCCTCAAAGTGTTTCGTCTGTCCGTTCCTCCTTTTGTAAATCCACGAGATGACTGAATGTCTCCTTTCGAGACTGGCTCGCCTACTCGCCAACCTGCGACATCCTTCCAGCTTCAAGTCACACTTGTCTATGATGATCTTCAGCAACTCAGAGGCCTATATTTCCTGAGCTTCTCACACTTTCAACCTCAAAGAGGTTTTCTACACGCACTCCTTCTGACAGTTCTCAACCACGTCTAAGGGTTGAGTTCTTTTGACTCTGCGCACACCTGCAACAACAGTCCTTCAATACTTCACTCAGTTTCATGACTGAGACTCTCCTTAGCCTGCGCAATCCTTGCACAGCTCATATAACCCAATTTCACTCTTGGGTGAATGAGAACAAGAGCTAATTATCTGAGCCTTCTGTCAACGCACTCCTTGCGGATGACTTCAACTGCACTCCTTGCAGGAATCCTTGCTCAGATAGAGAAACAATTGTAACTCATTCCACTTCCTCTCAGATTTCAATCCCAACACATGAAATCATACACCCAACATAATAACAAATGCATAACAGGAAGTAAATACTCATGAGCATAGCATTCAACACACATACACAGAGAATAACACAACAACCATGAATCTGAATCAACTTCTTCTATTAATTCAAGATCTGTACATGGGTGTTCTTCTACAGTTCTCTGCTTCTCTCCTATGCTCTGGATTCTTCTATCTCTTCCTGAACTTTCAACTACTACTATAATGATACAATGAGGGTGTCTATATCCGTTCTCCCTCTTTATTCTAGAACTGTCCAATCTAATATTCAATTCTACCTACTTACATTTACTACTATAAATGCCTCTGCCTATCTCATACGAGAGAGGGGCGCTCAAGGTCTGATTTACATTTTACCAAGGCGCCTTCATTAAATGATCTCATTTATGTTTGCGCATCAACTTTAAGGGAAATTCAAAAACTTGCGCTGAACGTCTTCCAGCTGTCCTCCGCTTCCACGTTGGCTTGCTTGTCGTGAGGGATGCTCCTACATCATACTCCCTCGCTTGAAAAATTTCATGGGCTCCTATCCATGAGCTCCTGCACGGTCTATCCATGCTTTTGTATCACTGCTTCAGTCTCCCAGCTGGCATATTCAACTGTATGGCCCTTCCACTTGAACAAATATTCAAAATATTCTTTCCTTCTAGTCTTCTTACCCACTTGTTTATCCAATATCTGCTCCATCTGTGGCTTCTCTGCAACTGGCATTTGCTTTTGGCACTGAACCTATGGTTGTTCATCACTTGTAGTCTCTGTTTCCCCAGCTCTATATGGGTATAAATCCACGATGTTGAATATCGAAGAAATTTCGATTCAATTCAATAACTCGATCTCATAATCATTTTCTCCCATCTTCTTCAAGACCTTGCATGGTCCGATTTTCTTCATCTTTAACTTGTTGTATGTTCCTCTCAAGAACCTTTCTTTCCTCAGATGTGCCAAAACTAGATCACCAACTTCAAACTAAAGTTGTCTCCTATGTTGATCGGCTCTGCGCTTGTATTCTTGGCTTGATTTCAACAACCACTCCTTCACCTGGCTGTGAAGTTCCTTCATTTCTTCAACGAATTCTTCTTCACTAGCGCTGCTAGTTGCAGTCTATTTTGAATCCCTCAATTCAGAAACTCCTCTCGGCTGCATTCCATATACAATCTGAAATGGACTTCGGCCTGCTCTCCTATTCACCGAATCATTGTATGCGAATTCTTCTTGCGGCAATATGCTATCCTAGCTGCTACGGTGCTCTGTCACCAAGCTCCTCAACAAGTCTCCCAGACTTCTGTTCACCACTTCTATTTGCCCATATTTCTACAGATGATAAGCAGAACTAAACATCAAGTTAGTCCCTAGCTTCTTCCATAATGTCCTCCAGAAATTCCCTATGAATTTTGTGTCTCTGTTTGAAACTATGCTTTTCGGCAATCCATGAAGTCGAACGACCTCCTTGAAGAATAGATTTGTGATGTGAGTCACATCACTGGTCTTATGGCATGGGATAAAATGTGCCATCTTGGAAAACCTATCCACTACCACAAAGATGGAGTCAACACCCCTTTGTGTCTTTGGTAACCCCAATACAAAATCCATACTTACCGCCTCCCACGGCTTGTCTGGTATGGGCAATGGCTGGTAAAATCCCGCATTATGTTTTCTTCCTTTAGAATGCTGGCAAATCTGGCATCTATCTACAAACCCCTTGACCTCTACTCGTATCCCTGACCAAAAGTATGACTCACTCATCTTTGCAAATGTTTTATCATGGCCAAAATGTCCTGCTAATCCACCACTATGCTTCTCCTTTAACAAATTCTCCCTCATGGAGCAATTAGGAATGCACAATCGATTGCCTCTGAACATCAATCCCTCCTGGATCATGTAGTCTACCCAAGGGCTTCTGTCTCTGAGAACTGGATTCTCAGCCGCTTCATACGCCTCCTTAAAGTCCTGGTCATCCGCATACATGTCTCTGAGATCATCAAAGCCTAACGTCCTGACTTTGAACTCCTGCAATAGCAAACACTTCCTGCTCAAAGCATCATCTACTTTGTTAGCAGTACCAGAAATATGCTTAATTACAAATGTAAAATTCTGCATGTATTCAACCCATTTCACATGCCTCTGATTCAACTTTTCATGTTGAGTCACAAATTGTAATGCATGGTTATCACTATATAAAACAAATTCTCTTGGAATCAAATAGTGCCTCCATTTTTTCAATGCCTGGATGATGGCATAAAATTCCTTATCATACGTGGAGTACTTTTATTTTGCCTCATTCATCTTCTCTCTGAAATATGCAATCGGTCTGTCTTCTTGACTTAAGACCGCTCCTATGGAAAACCCACTTGCATCACATTTTACTTGAAATGTCTTTTGAAAATCCGACAACACCAGAATTGGTTGTTCCGTAATCTTCCGTTTCAACAAATTGAAACTCTTCTCATCCTTATCAGTCCAGTGAAAAGATTTATGTCTTTTCTTCACTGTATCCATCATTGCTGCGCTAATTCCACTGAAATTCCTGATGAATTTCTGGTAGAAACTAGCCAAACTGTGAAAACTTCTCACCTCAAATATGTTCCTCGGTGATGGCCAATTTTTTATTACTTCCACCTTATCTGGATCCATCCTCAACTCATTTGCAGATATAAAAAAACCCAGATAAATGAGATCTATCTTCATAAACGAGGATTTCTTCATGTTTATCAACAACTTCTCCTGCTATAGTCTCTTCATCACAATAGCCAAATGCTTCAGATGTTCAACCTTCGTCTTGTTGAAAACCAATATGTCATCCAGATACACAATGAAAAACTTCCCGATGAACTCCTTCAGGACTTCATTCATCAACCTCATAAAGGTACTTGGTGCATTTGTCAAGCCAAACGGCATAACAAGCCATTAATACAAACCTTCGTTTGTCTTGAATGCTGTCTTCCATTCATCACCTTCTCGCATACAAATCTGATGATATCCACTCTTCAAATCAATCTTTGAAAAAAAAATTGCTCCACTTAAGAAATCCATCAAATCATCCATCATTGGCAATGGAAATCTGTACCTGATGGTTATCTTGTTAATGGCTCTTGAATCAATGCACATCCTCCAGCCTCCGTCTTTCTTCGGACTGAGTATTGTTGGAACAACACATGGACTCAAGCTTTCCCTAACCAAACCTTTGTCCAACAACTCCTAGACCTGTCTTTTAACTTCTTCATTCTCTTGCGGCGTCAATATGTACACGACTTTGTTTGGAAAACTAGCTCCTGGTATGAGGTCTATATGATGACTCACACTCCTCATTGGTGGCAACGAATGAGGTAATTCGTCCAATACAATATCAACGAACTCTTCCAGCAATTCCTGAACTTCTTCTGGAAAATTGTCCACTCTTGTGCTAGTCAGAACAATTCTCGGTTTTCTGACCACAAAGAATTGTGGATCCTCCTTCTTCTCAACTTCTGTAAGAAGTTGCTTCCCACTCATGAGAAGTACTGTATTGATTGCCTCCAATTTCACTTCTTTATCCTCAATTGGATGCAACATATGGGTTCTCCCATTCTTCTTCAGGGTGTATGTGTTCATCCTCCCATCATGAATCACATTTCTATCATACTTCCATGGTCTACCTAGCAATAAATGAAAAACATCCATAGGAATAACATCACATAAAATCTTGTCATTATATCCCCCTATTTTAATGTCAACCAAGCATTGTTTAGTTACATTTACCTGATGTCCCTTCTGTAGACATGAAACTTTATATGGATTCGGATGATCAGTTGTCTCCAGCTCCAGCTTCTCTACCATCTCTGTTGAAACGAGATTATCGATGCTTCCACTGTCCACGATAACCTTGCATGCCCAGCCCTTGGTCTTGCAAGATGTTCTGAAAAGTTGGGTCCATTGGACTGAACTTTCCACTTCTTTCTCTGGAGTCAAAAGGACTTTTCGCATCACTAGCGATATTCCACCTTCAGCGTATTCTGCCTCAACATCTCACCTATGTGCCTCGGCGATGTGAGTCTCTCCAGTTTCTTTCTTTTTCTCTAGACACTCGAACGACCTGTGCCCATTCTTTCCACATGTGAAGCATGTAATTACTCCACCTCTCCCTCTTCCTCTACCTCTGGTATGAGGAAACCTATCATTATCAGCATATCCTCCTCTCTTCTCAGTATGTTGTTCTCATTGCTCAACATATCTTCCTCACTGTGAACTTCCGCCTCTCTCAGTTCTAGTCTGAGGCTTCTTCCAGTTGTCTCTGGGCTTCTGGATTCTTTCCTGGGCAACTGCTTTGCCTCTAGGCTGACTTCTGCCTTGGCCTCGCTAACCTTGCTTATGGCTCAGCTTCTCTTCATCTTTCAAAGCCATTTGATAAACATCCTCCATCATTCAGATGGTTTCCATGCTCATCTCATCCTGAATTTCATATCTCAGGCCATTCATATACCTGGCCACTTTTTCGTCATTGCTCTCGCGATGACCTGCCCTGATATTCAGTCTATAAAATTCCTCAGTATACTCCTTTACTGTCATCAGCTTATGTCTCAGGTTCTGCATCCTCCTGAACAAAGAAATTTGATAATCCCTGGGAATGAATTTTTCCTTCATCTTTACAATCATCCTGTCCCGGCTCTTAATCTTCTGCTTGCCTTGGAAATGCCTGTCAGCTTGCAGTTCATCCCACAACAAGGCTGCATGTCCTTTTAATCTCGTGACAGCATGCCTGACCTTCTTATCCTCTTCGATATCTTCATAGTCGAAGTAAGTGTCTAGAGCTCTAATCCAATCTAGCAGCTCTTCTCCATCCAGATTTCCCTCATAAACTGGAATGTCCATTTTTACCTTTGTACTCATTCTTGCAACAACTTTAAGTAAGCATTCACTTGCTGCATCTTCCGCTGGGATTTCTTCTTCTTCATGTCCATCATCATCTTCCTTTTCGGATTCACTGATATCTCCTGCATCATCTTTGTGCCTTTCTCTTATCTCCATGTCCTCCATTCTGGCACGAATATTTCACATTCCTCTCTCCATGTCTGGATTCTGCGCTTGCCTACCTCTTTCTCTGGACAATTCCCTATCCTCCTCTAGATCGGGTGATTGTCTACCCCTTCTCCTTGGCGGCATGGTGAATTCTCCTTTTTCTCTGCTACAGAAAGCAAAGAATCTTTTCTATGCTCTGATACCACTCTGACGCAGGCGCACCCTCCTAGGGCACGTCCGCTCACAGGACCTTCTATTTCCTTCCTGGCCCGAAGAATGCAAAGGATCTCTATTTCCCTATCGGGAAATATTTCACCCACAAAACTCTCTTCGGGACTCCCCTCCTTCTATCGGGGTTCCCATTATCGGAGATTTGACACCCGCGATGTTATTGCAACTTGAATCACCGATCCCCGATCTCCGATGCGCTCCTTTTGTCGCTTTATCCCACCTGGCTAAGTCTTTCGTCCACACGACTGACTCCTATAAGACCACAGCCTTATGTTTCTTCTTGTCGGGGGTTTTGGACTTCAAAATCCCTAATGCGCTTCCAACCTTTGTTAGCCCCTCGCTAGAATCTTGGTCTCACGTGACCTCTCCTTATATGACTGCAACTATAACTCCCATCGAGGTTTCGGGGTTTGAAATATCAAAATACTCATGCCTTCAAAACTCGCGATTCCCCGAATCCCGATGCTCCTTTTTCACGATAGCCCTCCTGGCTATAGGTCTTGGCCCATACAACCGTTAACCCGTGACCAAGCACTTACCCCATCGGGGTTTCGCGTTTCGGGATTTCAAAGTGCACAAACCACTCATCACCGGGATCCCCGAAATCCCGATGAACCAAACTTTGATGGACACTTTCCTGTCAGGACTGTCCCCAATGGCGTCGATCTCTTCCATGCATCCTCTCAATGGATGGTCCCGATCTCTCCAACTCTCGCCAGATTATTGACACTTGTACTCCACTAGCTCCTACTGTGGCCCACACGAACCTCCTGTTGGGATATCGCGGATCACGATTCCAATGTGAAAGATTTCTCTGTCTTTGGAAACCCCGATTTTTCGATCCCCGACTCTCTTGGATCTCCTAACACATGCCCCTCAACAATGGACGGTTCATATCTTGTCGGGATATCGCAAATCACGATTCCAATTTGCAAGGGTTTCTTACCTTCGAAATCCCCGATATGCGATGTCACGTGTAGATCTAACGACCCCTATGACTTGGGTTCGACGACTCCACCCCTCCTAAGCTTGGAACCCTTTGGACGTTCTCGTCGTAACCTCCTTGCACCTTCATGAGATCCAACGGCCCACGGGACTTTCGTGAGATCTCCTCAAAGGGTTTCAACTGTCCGTTCCTCCTTTCATAAATCCATAGGATGACTGAATGTCTCCTTTCGAGGCTGGCTCGCCTACTCGCCAACCTGCAACGTCCTTGCAGCTTCAAGTCACACTTGTCTATGCTGATCTTCAGCAACTCAGAGGCCTATCCTTCCTGAGCTTCTCATGCTTTCAACCTCAAAGAGGTTTTCTGCACGCACTCCTTGCGATGGTTCTCAACCACGTCTAAGGGTTGATTTCCTTTGACTCTGTGAACACCTACAACAGTAGTCCTTCAATACTTCACTCAGTTTCACGAATAAGACTCTCCTTAGCCTGCGCACTCCTTGCACGGCTCGTATAACCCAATTTCACTTCTGGGTGAATGAGAACAAGAGCTAACTATCTAATCCTTTTGTCAATGCACTCCTTGCGGACGACTTCAACTGCACTCCTTGCAGGAATCCTTGCTCAGATAGAGAAACAATTGTAACTCATTCCACTTCCTCTCAGATTTTAATCTCAACACATGAAATCATACACCCAGCATAATAACAAATGCATAACAGGAAGTAAATACTCATGAGCATAGCATTCAACACACATACATAGAGAATAACACAACAACCAGGAATCTGAACCAACTTCTTCTATTAATTCAAGATCTATACATGGGTGTTCTTCTACAGTTCTCTTCTTCTCTCCTATGCTCTGCATTCTTCTAACTCTTCCTGAACTATCAACTACTACTATAATGATACAATGAGGGTGTCTATATCCGTTCTCCCTCTTTCTTCTAGAACTGTCTAATCTAATATTCAATTCTACCTACTTACATTTACTACTATAAATGCCTCTGCCTATCTCAGATGAGAGCGGGGCGCTCAAGGTCTGATTTACATTTTACCAAGGTGCCTTCATTAAATGATCTCATTTATTTTCGCGCATCAACTTCAAGGGAAATTCAAAAACTTGCACTGGACGTCTTCCAGCTGTCCTCCGCTTCCACGTTGGCTTGCTTGTCGTGAGGGATGCTCCTGCATCACTTGGCCTACTTGGGCTCATGTACGAGCCATGAAAGGAGAAGAAAAAAGGGTTAATTCCTTAGAGGTCGAAGCTACAGGAAAATCTCAGAAGAGATAGCACCTTCGTGCGTGCAAAGACTCTGCAAACAACGCAGAAGCTAAAGAATCCTTTGAGGATTCAAGGAGAGAAGATCTGGAGGGAAAGTGTTTTCGAGAAACACGGACAGAAGTTGTGAGTATAGGCTTCGTAGCAGGAGAAAAGTCCGAGGCTTTTGATACTTTGGAAACCTTCCATGGCAAAGGAAGAAAGCATAAGCTCAGGAGGAGCACAACTGCTGTCGGACCAGCCGAGAAGATTTGGACCGTGGATTCGTGTCCAGGCAACATAGGAAGGGCGTAGCGGAAGAACAGATCTGAGCCATAAGATATGGGTACATGGATCGATAGGTGTCAGATCTGTCAAAAGGAGCATGAGGTTTAATCCTCATGCACAGAGCAGAGAATCCAAAAAAGTCCCGATAGGGCAGAGGCATCAGGATTTTAGATTTTGGAACTTCTAAAGTTCATAGGTTCAGAGGACAGCAGACTGAGGGATTATAACTCACAGGTCCCAAAGTCCTGAAGATATCTGAGCCGTCCATCTATGGGAGGACATGTGGCGAAATCAGGGGAATCACCGGGTAATCAGATATTAGGGATTTAGAAGACAAGATGATCAACGTTGTTGGTTTCAAGGAGTCCTGAAGACTGAAAGAATCAGGATTGTCCAAGCGGAGGACACTGGGAGCGATCCAGACATCGGGAGAGAAATCCCAAAAAGATCATTTCAGTATTTCGACTACCAGAAGACGCAGGGGTAAGAGTTCGGAATTCTTGACCCATAGAATCCAGAAAGAATATAAGTCGTTGGATCAAGGGAGGCTTTGAGCCATTGATATTTCTCAAGAGAAGTAGGACCAGAGTTTCAGGATTTCGGTATTTCGGCTACCGGGAGTACGAGAGGACAACAAAGATTTGATGCAATGAGAGTCGCGGAATTCTAAAACGTGAATTACCGAAGGCGGAGAAGGAGCATTGTCAGGTCACAAGGGTAAGATCCAGATTTCAGTATACTGGATATCGAGATTTCGGAAATACTGAGGACATAGGATCCAGGCTCTTAGGAACGGAGACCCCGAAAGGATCAGGGTCATGGATTTGAGAGTGGATCGCAACCATTGATCCCGGCCAGGAGTGAAAGGGCTGTATCAGCATTTTGAAGTTAGGAAATTCAGGAGTTCTAAAGATAAAGGATATGAGAACCAAGCATTTCAGCATCAGAAAACATGAAATCATGAAAGGAGGAGGAAGTCGGGACACAGGTATTTTTGGCATTTCGAAAATCATTTTTTTTTGGAAGTCTTGCAGATAGGAAGCTGGGCACTTTGCATCGATGAACACCAAGAGGACTATGGTCATATGAGGGTTGGTCATATGGACTAAGGGTATATCCCAGGGGACTAGCCCCGAGTGAAGCCAATTTGACAAATCAACATTTCGGATACCGGGAGATCAAGGAGTCGAGTACTCTCAACATCAGGAATCAAGGAGACCCGGGACCTGAAATTCCATTTTGGGAAAAGGTCACAGTCATGTTGAGGCCGTGTGTAGGTGAAAGCTTGCGCCTGTTGCATGCTTGTGTAGGTGGAGTTTCATGAAGGACCTATGGATCGAATATTGAGGTTCCAGTAGGGAATCAAAGGAGTTGATCCGGCTCGAAGGCATTAAAGAACTATCCTTAGACCGGGAGGGCACGCAGAAGTTGCGGAGGCAGGGGGGGTCTGCATCATAATTCATTGAGAAGCTTCATAATAGGAAGCCTGATATTAATACCGGTAAGGTATGAATGATCTTAAACGTGAAAGTAATGCACATGTAGGATGTAAGAGTATAAGTATACCAGAGGTCCAATATGATTTCCCTAATGAGTGAAATGGGAGGCAAGAATTACACTTGCCAAAATTGAGTGAATGCCATGGATACCTCGTTGACTTCATTCTGAAGAGTCACGAAGGTTCCTTCTTGAATGATAGCTTAAGGGGAATGTTCTCCATCCCCCCCTGGAAAATCCAGTGCAATTGAATGAAAGAGTAAATGAGTGAGGATGTTTTGATGTCATGATAAGAGGCAAATGTTTATTCCTTTGAAGATCACATGAGAAGGACTATGAACAATCCTGAGATGACTGATTTTAAAAATGGAAATGTATGTAGAGTGTGAAATATACCTACGATAGCTACATGTAGGCTTAGGATTATGAAAGTGGTTAAGTACATCATAGATATAAGTCAACAAAGATGAATGCTTATATTCCTTAAGGGGAATATTTGGTAGACCACTAAAAGGCTGACTCAAGGTTAAGGCCATCACAAGTGGTGATGGATCTGCAACAAGTAAGTTGCATGCTGAAGGATTTTCTGATGGAGGAATTGTATAAGGTCTCTGTCAGAAGAACAAAGTCACAACCCTGATAATTGTTGAAGGTTGGACAATGGGATGCAAAGTCTGTCCATGTATAAGAATCCTTGATTACATTTTGAAAGAATCATGTAAGTAATAGAAGACTAATAACTGAATATTGACCATTCTGATAACAAAATGGAAGAGTGTAGGATGCACATGTTCATGATTCATTATGAGAAAAGAGTTGCTACTAAAGCATCCTGAAGTATCCTAAGATTTAGGATGAGCCTAACCCAGGGCTGCTCAGAAAAATAGCAGTTGTGGAAACCAGTATGGTTGGTAAGAGGCCAATAAACCCCTGAGTATGATTGAATGAATAAATGGGTACGTTTAACTGATATATCTTGGTTGAAGCTGTGGTTAAGGAAAGGCAGTGAGACCTTAGAGATAACTTGATTGGGCTGAAAAGTCCCAAGCAATATAGAAAGAATTGGAAGAAGGGGAGAGCCCTCAATTCATTCCTTGTTGTGCATTGCGTTCTATGGGATGAGAAAGCTAGTACATTGATGAAAGCAAATGATTTGACACCATAATAATGATGGTTGTAATGCTATGAAAGAAATTGAGAACTGTTGTGTTACACTCATGAAAAACATTAAGGATAATGTCATGAAGTGCATACAGATATGCTAAACATGCCTGAAAATGTTTTTATTAATTAAAGGCTATGACATTTGCATTTTAATTTACATGATGATTAATGTGCCTATGGTGTATTTTATGTGTGGAAAGGAATAATATTGGAACTGTTGAGGAAGACAGTTGCCAGTAATGAACAACCTCAAGCTGAGGGTGACCATGGAAAGGATGTGGTTGAAAGGTTGTTGACGGGACTGTGAAAATCCCGCTAAAGCACTACTGATAAGGTAGAGAACAAAGAAAGTGTGCTAGAAGACAAAACCCGGTATAAAGATATTTGTGCTTATGTGGCACAGGGTATGAAGGGATTTGGTAAGAACCCCTTCTGACATATTTTATTATTGCATGTTATACCTGAAAATTGAAAGGGAAGTTGTATGCCTTGGATACCGAAGTAAGGTATGACTCAGGAAGGAGAACCTAAATGATGGAGGTATGAACCTCTGGTAGTAAACATTGTTTGTAACCCTTGGAAGAATTCATAAACTTATATGTCATGAATGCATGGACAATCAAGGAATGTGTAAAGACATTCATGTGAAACTTTTGAGTTCGTGTGTATTGATTTGGGATCATGATCGACCTATAGTAGGCAGTATGGTCCTACCGTAAGAATGAAAGAAAAATGAATAAACCATATGAGGAAGAGGTTGGTTAAGTTCCAACACCCCATGGCCAAGAACCAGTCATAAAGTGTGTTGACTTGAATAATAATGAAAGAGTGCATTGGGTATGAATGTGGCCAGGGATAGTGGCACATTTGTTAAAACCCTTTGAAATGTTGAATTATGTTTTGAATATATATATATATATATATACATGGAAAATCTAACAATTTGATTGGTTGATTGAAGAGTGAATTGAAGAAAGCAGAGGTTCATGGATATGGCAGTAAAGTAAGCCCATAGGAAAGACCGATTGTCTGCTGAGCCAATCTACAAGGAATGGTATTTACTTTTGAGAAAGTGAATTTGATTGTTAGTATGCACCATTCTGAAATTGTATTGACAATGTTGTAAAGGTGCAATAAAATGTATGTGCATGAGAGCTAACAATTTGATTAGCTGAGGAGTGATTGCAGGAAGAAGGACTCTTGGATATGGCAATGTTGTAAGCCCATAAGGAAGACTGATTTCCTGCTGAGCTAAAATGTTATGGGAAGGAAAGTCCCATGATAATGAATCTAGTTCCTATGCGGAAAAAATATGAAAACAAAGTGTGGAATAGGAAATTTGTAGGTGACAGATTTTCAATAAAATTCTGAAAGTTGGAATTTATAATGATGTCTCACGAATGTTGTATACCTGTGACACATGTGAGGAGAAAAGATCTGTCCAGAAGGAACAGATGAAGGTTGTCAAAGCTGAATATTATAAAAGGAAAAAGGGGCTACTGTTGAGCCATGAAAACCCCATGATAAGCCATGATCGCCTGAAAATTATTGTGTTGAGGTAACACAAGCTGAGGTATGCCTCAGCAGAGCAAGTCTGAGGGACACCTCGACTGTAAGACTCGATAGAGTCTCTAAAATTTTCCTGTGCGAGAAAACCTTGGCAGGACAAGATGGATTTCCCGAGCGACTGTATAACAGTGAAGGGGATGCCTGAACCTGGGCCTGGAGGGTGAGTGACCGTAAGGAAGAGGAGATCTTAATAATTCTTGTAAACTATTGGGATCATGCACACAGTGGGTAGTTTCTCGTGTGGAAAAACCTTTGAAAGGAAGATAAAATCACGATAGCTCTTGTGAACTATTGAATTGAAATCATGCACCCAATGGGTACGTCAAGGAAAGCGATGAGCATGGATAACAAAACTACCATGTGGATACAGATCCACAAACTGCACAGATAAGTACTGTGCTAGAATGTGAATTTTCCTTTTTAATTTGGAACAATAGTAAGATGTTTTCACACAAAATTGTGATTAATGTGCTTGCTGTCCAAGAATTATTGAAGGCAGGTGACGAAGACTAATAGTTTGAAAGAGGACCTGACCAAGGATGAAGGTCAAGACTTCTGAAGTGGCCGAATGAAAAAGGCATCATAGGTGTTTTGAGAAAAGAACACCGAGGATGGTGTTCCTTTAAGGGGGAGGGAATTGTAACACCCCTGTTTCCACCAATTTGTAACTAATCATAGAATAGGAATTACCATGCTAATGCATGAGGAAAATGTGAATGTATTATTGGTTGAGTTACCAATAACTGAGTGTGGGGGTGAAGCCTTGAAAGTACTGGCCATGATATCACTAAAGGAAGAATGTGAAAACCATGCAAGAAGGTTCATATATCAAATAACACCAAATATTCATGATAAGGATGACAAACCTCCTTCGAATCCCAAGGGAAAGGAAATTAGTCAATGAAGAAATAATGGTGGTTGAATCACCAACCACCCCCCCATGAATGGAAACATGGGTTGTCAGCCCGAAGTACTGCAGGGACTTGCAGACCTGAGTTTCCTTCTAATAGAAGGAACAAGATAGGTCGGTGAAACCATCCAAGGTAAGAGGGAAACGGAGGAGAGGAGAAGGACACACAAGAGACGAGAACGGGAGCTTGCAAAGGAGAGACATGAAGCTCTCCAGCAGATCACAAATAGAAGGCCATGAGCTCAATGCTGAAGAGCATCAGAGAAACCTCGTCAAGGCCACAAATGAGTGAGAAAGATCCGAGTTGTAGAAAACAAGACTCGAACAGAAACTGAAATAGAGAGAGAAGGCTCGAGAAGAGTGAGAGTTCCCTAGTGATATATTGAATGCCTCTAAGCCTATGGTTGGGTGGAAGGATGAACAGCCACAGTCAGTTGGTTGGTGGCAACCTGTAATAGATAAGTGATTTTCTTAATCTGAGTAATTTAGCTGTAACTGGGCATGAATTTGGTTATACTGTGTATGTTTCAGGAATTGTGCTTGATTTCTGAATGGATATACTGTGTTGCTTTCCTTACTACTTAGCTATATAATTAGGCCAGTAAGATATTATATGGATAGGACATGATTGGTACTCATAAATGCTTGTGTCCTATGGCAGCTTGAGTAAGATCCATGAATTGTGAGTTCATCGACCTTAGGCATAGTCTCATGTACACATGCCAACCTTCCTAGTTGTCTAGAGTCCCTTGGAGGATGAATTCTATTAAGATCAGGAGAGGTAGTGTAGTTATGCATAGGCTCCCTGCAAGGCAAGTAGAGACCGAGACAAACTCAAGTCCTAGACTTGACGAATGAGCACAAGGGGTGCACGGAGGACTCTTCTAAGAGTCAAGCTCAGGAGAAAGATCAAGAACAACCCTTAGATCAATGGTATAGTGTGGATTTGGACCATTGAAATCCTACGTCCAGGCACACAGGATAGCGCACAAGAGAAGAGGATCTGAATGGACGGTATAGAACCGTAAGATCTGGGACGAGGATTGGTAGTTATTGGATCTGGAGATAGGTGCACGAAAGAAGTCCCAAAATCACTTCAACCATTGGATCATTGGAGGACAGGTGGCAAACATTCGGAAGCAACCGGGGTTTCGGAACTTAGGCATATAAGGGTGGTTAAGAACGAGGATTCACAATCACCGAAATCGTGAGGGTTATTCAGGATCATTGGATCTAGGGTGACACATGGCAGAGATCTAACCCATAGGCATTTCGGCACCCGGGATACCCAAGGGAAAGTTTCCTTGTCTTCGCACGTCGCGAAATCATGACTTGCGAAACCCTGAAATGAGTTTAGAGGATACATGGTTCGGAGTTTTGGCTCCCTGGAAACCTAGGTGTGAGACCTCCTGTCTGTGGATATCCCGAAATCCCAACTTGCGAGACCCCGAAATGATAATAGAGTGGATGATATACGGTGTTTTGGTGTTTCGACACCTGGGATACCTAAGGGTTAGTCTCTTGTACTCGCCAGTCCCGAAATCCTGACTTGCGAAACCCTGAAATGACATACTGTGTCCAGATTTTGGATGCCGGTGTTTCAAAAACCGGGAAACCCAACGGTCAGTTCCCTTGTATTCATCAGTTGTGAAGTCCTGACTTGTGATACCCCAAAATGAGATTAGCAATGAATACGGGATTAGGAGTTTCGGCTCCCTGGAACCTAAGTGCGAAACCTTCTGTCTGCGCACATCGCGAAACACCAAAATAATAATAGCACGGATAAGTCTTCATGTTTTGTTATTTTGACACCTGAGATATATAGAAGCAAGTCCCTAGTAAAGGCTAGTCCCAAATTCCCGACTTGTGAGATCCCGATACGGCTTAGCGCATGTATATTTGGTTGTCGGTGTTTCGGCACCCGAAAAACCAAAGGTATGAACGCCTCATCCTCTTCTACCGAAAAAACCTGGTACGCGAAACTCCGAAAGGTGGGATGTCAAGGCTTAATTTGAGGCATTGTTAGATATGACACACATTTGTCCCTTATGGATTTTGGCACTTTGAGAGACAAGAGAGCAGAGGAACACATGCATCGCGATTTCCTAAATCGCGAAATCCGGAAACACCTCTCCAGTAAGGCCCGTGGTTATAGCCAATGATCACATGGGTAAGGATAAGGGATGGTAGGGTTTGCATCAGGCCCCATAGGAATTCAGGGATTCTGTTCCTTAGTGAAAGGAAGGAAAAAGCCAAAAAATATTAGTTTCTGTAGTGGGTATGTTACAAATTGGTATCAGAGCATGGTTACAACACTTGGCCTACTTGGGCTCATGTACAAGCCGCGAAAGGAAAAGGAAAAAGGGTTAATTCCTTAGAGGTCGAAGCTATAGGAAAATCTCAGAAGAGATAGCACCTTCGTGCTTGCAAAGACTCTACAAAGAGCGCAGAAGTTGAAGAATCCTTTGAGGATTCAAGGAGAGAAGCTCAGGAGGGAAAGCATTTTCGAGAAATGCAAATAGAAGCTGTGAGTATAGGCTTCGTAGCAAGAGAAAAGGTTGAGGCCCTTAATACTTTGGAAACCTTCCATGGAAAATGAAGAAAGAGTAAGCTGAGGAGGAGCATAGCTGCTATCGGATCAGCTGAGAAGATCTGGACTGTGGATTCATGTCCAGGCAGCATAGGAAGGGCGCAACGAAAGAACAGATATGAGCCATCAGATCTGGGTACATGGACCGATAACCGTCGGATCTGTCAAAAGGAGAACAAGGATTAATCCTCATGTGCGGAGAAGAGAATCTGGAAAAGTTCCAACAAGGCAGAGGCATCGGGATTTTAGATTTCGGAACTTTGGAACTTTGCAGGTTCAGAGGACAACGGATCGGGGGATTAGAACTCACATGTCTTGAAGTCCCGAAGATATCTGAGTCATCCATCTATGGGAGGACACGTGGTGAAGATTGGGGGAATCACTGGGTAATCGGATATTGAATATTAGGAAGACAAGAGGATTAGTTTTTTTGGTTTCGCAGAGTCCCGAAGACCGAAAGAATCGGGATCATCAAAGTGGAGAACACTAAGAGAGATCCAGACATTAGGAGAGAAGTCTCAAAAAGAGAATTTCGGTGTTTCAACTACCGGAAGATGCAGGGGTAAGAGTTTGAAACTCTTGACCCATAGAATCTCAAAATAATCTGAGTCGATGGATCAAGGGAGGCTTTGAGCCGTTGATCTTGCTCACGAGAAGTAGGACCGCAGTTTTGGGATTTTAGTATTTCAGTATTTCAGCTACCGGGAGTATGAGCGGACAACGAATATTTGATGCGTTGAGAGTCGCAGAATTCTGAAACATGAATTCCTGAAGGCAGAGAAGGAGCATTACCAGGTCACGAGGGAAAGAGCCACATTTCGACATTCTGGATATCAGGATTTTGGAAATCCCGAGGACATAGGATCCAAGCTCTTAGGAACGGAGACCCAGAAAGGATCAGGGTCGTGGATTTGAGAGTGGATCGTAGCCATTGAACCCGGCCAGGAGAAAAATGACTGTATCAGCATTTCAGAGTTCGGAACTTTGGGAGTTTTGAAGAGAAAGGATATGAGAACCAAGCATTTCAGCATCAAAAAACCCAAAATCATGAAAGGAGGAGGAAGCCGGGACACATATATTTTTGGCATTTTAGAAATCGTTTCTTTTCGGAAGTATTGAGGACAGGAAGGAGGGCGCTTTGCGTCGATGAACCCTAAGAGGATTGCGGTCATATGAGGGGTGGTCATATGGACTAAGGGTATAGCCCAAGGTACTAACCCCGAGTGAAGCCAATTCGACAAATCCACATTTCGGAGATCGGGAGATCGAGGAGTCAAGGACTCTCAACATCAGGACTCAAGGAGTCCTGGGACCCAAAATTCCATTTCGGGAAAAGGTCACGGTCATGATGAGGCCGTGTGTACGTGAAAGCTCGCACCTATTGCATGTTTGTGCAGGTGGAGTTTCAAAAAGGACCTATGGATAGTTTATTGAGGTTGCAATAGGGAATCGAAGGAGTCGATCCAGCTCAAAGGCATTAAAGAACGATCCTTAGACTGGGAGGACGCGCAGAACCTGCGGAGGCAAGGGGGGGTCTACGTCATAATGCATTGAGGAGCTTCATAATAGGAAGCCTGATATTAATACTGGTAATGTATGAATGATCTTAAACGTGCAAGTAATGCACATTTAGTATGTAAGAGTATACGTATACTAGAGGTCCAATATGATTTCCCTGATGAGTGAAATGGGAGGCAAGAATTACACTTGAAAAAATTGAATGAATACCATGGATACATGGTTGACTCCATTCTGAAGAGTCGCGAAGGTTCCGTCTTGAATGATAGCTTAAGGGGAATGTACTCCATTCCCCCCAGGAAAAGCCAGTGCAATTGAATGAAAGAGTAAACGAGTGAGGATGCTCTGATGTCATGATAAGAGGCAAATGTTTATTCCTTTGAAGATCACATGAGAAGGACTGTGAACAATCCTAAGATAACTAATTTTAAAAATGGAAATGTATGTAGGTTGTGAAATATACCTACGATAGCTACATGCAAGCTTAGGATTATGAAAGTGGTTAAGTACATCATAGATGTAAGTCAACAAAGATGCATGTTTATATTCCTTAAGGGGAATATTTGGTAGACCACTAAAAGGCTGACTCAAGGTTAAGGCCATCACAAGTGGTGATGGATCTGCAACAAGGAAGTTTCATGTTGAAGGAGTTCCCGGTGAAGGAACTGTATAAGGTGTCTATCATCAGAACAAAGTCACAAACCTGATAATTGTTGAAGGTTGGACAATGGTCTGCAAGGCCTCTCCATGTATAAGAATCCTGGATTACATTTTGAAAGAATCATGTAAGTAATAGAAGACTAATAACCCAATATTGACCATTCTGATAACAAAATGGAAGAGTGTAGGATGCACATGTTCATGATTCATTATGAGAAAAGAGTCGCTACTAAATCATGCTGAAGTATCCTAAGAGTTAGTATGAGCCTAACCTAGGGCTGCTTAGAAAAAGAGCAGTTGTGTAAACCTGTATGGTTGGTAAGAGGCCAGTAACCCCCTGAGTATGATTGAATGAATAAATGGGTATGTTGAACTGATACGGCTTAGTTGAAGCTGTGGTTAAGGAAAGGCAGTGAGACCTTAGAGATAACTTGATTGGGCTAAAAAGTCCCAGGCGATATAGAAAGAATTGGAAGAAGGGGAGAGCACTCAATTCTTTCCTTGTTGTGCATTACGTTCTATGGGATGAGAAAGATAGTACATTGATGAACGCAAATGATTTGACACCATAATAATGATGGTTGTAATGTTGTGAAATAAATTGAGAACTTTTGTGTTAAACTCATGAAAAACATTAAGGATAATGTGATGAAGTGCATACAGATATGCTAAACATGCCTAAAAATGTTTTTATTAATTAAACTCTATGATATTTTCGTTTTAATTTACATGGCGATTAATGTGCCTATGGTGTATGTCATGTGTAGAAAGGAAAAATATTGAAACTGTTGAGGAAGGTAGTTGCCAATAATGAACAACCTCAAGAAGAGGGTGACCATGGAAAGGATGCGGTCAAAAGGTTGTTGACGGGACTGTGAAAATCCCACTAAAGCACTACTAATAAGGTAGAGAACAGAGAAAGGGTGCTAGAAGCCAAGAACCGGTATAAATATATTTGTGCCTATGTGGCACATGGTATGAAGGGATTTGGTAAGAAACCCTTCCAAAATATTTTATTATTGCATGTTATACCTGAAATTGAAAGGGCCGTTGTATGCCTTGGATACCCAAGTAAGGTATGACTCAGGAAGGAGAACCTGAATGATGGAGGTATGAACCTCTGGTAGTAAACATTGTTTGTAACCCTTGGAAGAATTCATAAACTGATATGTCATGAATGCATGGACAAGCAAGGAATGCATAAAGAAATTCATGTGAAACTTTTGAGTTCGCGTGTACTGATTTGGGATAGTGATCGACCTATAACAGGCAGTATGGTCCTGCTCTAAGAATGAACGAAAAATGAATAAACCATATGAGGAAGAGGTTGGTTAAGTTCCAAACCCCCATGGCCAAGAACCAGTCATAAAGTGTGGCAAACTTGTATAATAATGCAAGAGTGCATTGGGTATGAATGTGGCCAGGGATAGTGGCACATTTGTTAAAACCCTTTGAAATGTTGAATTACGTTTTGAAAAAAAATAAAAAAAATATATATATATATATATACATGGAAAATCTAACAATTTGATTGGCTGGTTGAAGAGTAAATTGCAGGAAGCAGAGGGTCATGGATATGGCAATAAAGTAAGCCCATAGGAAAGACCGATTCCCTACTGAGCCAAACTGCAAGGAATGGTATTTCCTTTTGAGAAAGTGAATCTGATTGTTAGTATGCACCATTCTGAAATTGTTGTGACGATGTTGTAAAGGTGCAATAAAATGTATGTGCATGAGAACTAACAATTTGATTAGCTAAGGAGTGATTGCAGGAAGAAGGAGTCTTGGATATGGCAATATTGTAAGCCCATAAGGAAGACCGATTTCCTGCTGAGCTAAAATGTTATGGGAAGGAAAGTCCCATGATAATGAATCTGGTTCCTATGCGGAACAAATATGAAAAAAAATTGTGGAATAGGAAATTTGTAGGTGACAGATTTGCAATAAAATTCCGAAAGTTGGAATTTATAATGATGTCTCATGAATGTTGTATACCTGTGACATATGTGAGGAGAAAAGATCTTTCCAGAAGGAACAGATGAAGGTTGTCAAAGTTGAATATGATAAAAGGAAAAGGGGCTAATGTTGAGCCATGAAAACCCCATGATAAGCCATGATCGCCTGAAAATTATTGTGTTGAGGTAACACAAGCTGAGGTATGCCTCGACAGAGCAAGTCTGAGGGACACCTCGACTGTAAGACTCGATAGAGTCTCTAAAATTTTCCTGTGTGAGAAAACCTTGGCAGGGCAAGATGGATCTCCCAAGAGACTGTATAATAGTGAAGGGGATGCTTGAGCCTGAGCATGGAGGGTGAGTGACGACAAGGAATAGGAGATCTTAATAATTCTTGTAAACTATTGGGATCATTCACACAGTGGGTAGTTTCCAGTGAGGAAAAACATTGGAAATGAAGATAAAATCATGATAGCTCTTGTGAACTATTGAATTGAAATCATGCACCCAATGGGTACGTCAAGGAAAGCAATGAGCATGGATAACAAAACTACCATGTGGATACAAATCCACAAAATTCACAGATAAGTACTGTGCTATTATATGAATTTTCCTTTTTAATTTGGAACAATAGTAAGATGTTTTCACACAAAATTGTGATTAATGTGCTTGTTGTCCAAGAATTATTGAAGGCAAGTGATGAAGACTAAGATTCTAAAAGAGGACCTGACCGAGGATGAAGGTCAAGACTTCTAAAGTGGCCGAATGAGAAAGGCATCATAGATGTTTTTAGAAAATAACATCGAGGACAATGTTCCTTTAAGGGGGAGGGAATTGTAACACCCTTGTTTGCCCCAATTTGTAATTAATCATAGAATAGGAATTACCATGCTAATGCATGAGGAAAATGTAAATGTATTATTGGTTGAGTTGCCAATAACTGACTGTGTGGGTGAAGCCTTGAAAGTACTGGTGATGATATCACTAGAGGAAGAATGTGAAAACCATACATAAGGTTCATATATCAAATAACCCCACATCTTCATGATAAGGATGACAAACCTCCTTCGAATCCCAAGGGAAAGGAAAGAAGTCAATGAAGAAAGAACGGTGGTTGAATCACCAACCACCCCTCCATGAATGGAAACATGGGCTGTCAGCCCAAAGTACTGCAGGGACCTGTAGAACTATGTTTCCTTCTGACAGAAGGAACATGATAGGTCGACGAAACCATCCAAGGTAAGAGGGACACAGAGGAGAGGAGAAGGACACACAAGAGACAAGAATGGGAGCTCGCAATGGAAAGTTGCGAAGCTCTCTAGTGGATCGTGAATAGAAGGCCACGAGATAGATGCCTAAGAGCATATGAGAAACCTCGTCGAGAACACAAATGAGTGAGAAAGCTCCGAGTTGCAGAAAACGGGACCCAAACAGAAATTGAAACGGAGAGAGAACCCTCAAGAAAAGTGAGAGTTCCATGGTGATATCATGGCTTGGCACGGGGGTGGCCAGAGTGCTAATATTGAATGCCTCTGATCCTATGGTTAGGTGGAAGGACGAACACCCTACAAGATACCAAATATATAAAATATGCAGAACAGAAATAAAATGCTATAAATGGCAGAATAACAATAAAATATCCAGCATAATCTTCACAATAACACAGAAATGATATAAGAATAGAAATAGAAATATCACTTTGATTCAGAAAGCAATGTTCATAGGCCTCTTCGAGGGGGAAACCTCCAATCGAGCAACGCTCTTTTACAATAATCTTCCAGCTAGGTTTTTCATACCCTCGACCCTTATTTATACTAAATATGTCTATTAAGAGAAACATCTAGAGGAAGATCCTTCTAGAAGCGGAAGATTCTATTAGGTCTTCTTACATTCGCCTTATTATATTTTATTGAAAGGCCTTATTAATATTGACCTTTATTACATCCGAGTACATTGATATACCTATGTGCAGGTTAGGACCTTAACATGTCTGCCCCCTTAAAAACAGCCTTGTCCTCAAGGCTTGAGATGTGGAAACTGCTGTAGAATGGTAGTTGTTTCTCAAGTGGCATCCGCTGGAGTCATATCTTTCCACTGTACTAGCACTTCCTTGATGGTTCTATGACACAGGCAATGCTCACGCTAGTCCAAAACTGCTTCTGGCTGTAGCCAAATGGATCCTTCTTCAGCTAACTTTGGAAGGTTGGTTTGAATTTGGCACATGGTTCCAATCACCTTCTTCAAGCATGAAACGTGAAAAACAAGATGTAGCTTCGACTGACTGGGCAGAGCTAACTGATATGTGACTTGTCCCACATTCTTGAGAACTATGTAAGGGCCATAAAATTTGGGTGCTAGCTTCTAACAATGCTCGACCTTGAGGGAAGTTTGCTTATATGGTTGTAGTCTCAGAAACACCTGATCCCCTTCTGCAAATTGACGTTCAGAGCGACCTTGATCTACTTGTTTCTTCATTCTATTCTATGCCATGACCAATTTCTCTTTAAGGGTATGAAGGATATCCTCTCGGACTGTAAGTGTTTGGTCAACCACCTGGACCTTCGAGGTACCCAGTAAGTATGAGAGAACTGAAGGTGGCTTCTGTCCATATACTGCTTCAAAAGGAATCATGCGAGTGGTTTTATGGTATGTAGTGTTGTACCACCATTCGGTGAGGGGTAACCATTGAGCCCACTGGTGTTGTTTTTCAAAGGCAAATCACCTTAGATATGTTTCCAAACACTTGTTGACAACTTTCATTTGACCATCCGTCTAGGGATGATAACCTGAGATGAGATGCAATTATGTGCCTTGTAGCTTAAACAGTTCTTGCCAAAAATTGCTTGTGAAAGTTGGGTCTCGATCAGAAACAATAGAGTGTGGCATGCCATGAAGCTTGAAGACCTGGTCCATGAAAATTTGAGCCACCGTGGATGCAGTAAATGGGTGGTGAATAGCGCAAAAATGAGCATACTTGGAAAGGCGATCTACCACCACCATTATGACTGATTTATTCCCCAATTTGGGTAAGCCTGTAATAAAGTCCATAGAGATATCCTTCCAAATAGCAGGGGTAAAAGGAACCGGTTGGAGGGTGCCTAGAGATTTGACTATTTCTCCCTTGTTGCGTTGACACACCTCACATTCAGCGACAAACTTACAGATGTCACGTTTCATACCATCCCAGAAAAAAGAACGTTTGACTCGTTCATATGTTTTGGTGAACCCTGAGTGCCCTACTGTGGGTGTAGCATGAAGCTCAGAAAGCACCGTGGATTTGAGCTTGGATTGTTTACTTAAATACAAGAGGCCTTTTTATCGAAGCTCATCTTGGAGCCAGGAGTACCCTAGGGGAGCTGGAGCTTTGTTCTGCAGTTGCTGGATCAGATGCGAACTTTTGGGATCTTGAAGCCATTATTGGTGCATAGCTTGGAGCCAATCGGGTACAATGAAGGAAAGAGACTAAAGGGATCCTTCGTCTTCATATTTCCAGGACAATGCATCCGCCACGACATTTTCTTTTCCCTTCTTGTAAATGATCTCATAATCATATCCAAAGAGCTTAGTCACCCATTTTTGTTGTTCCTGGGAGGAAATGCGTTGTTCCAGAAAGTACTTGAGGCTTTGATGGTTGGTCTTAATTTGGAAGTGTTGTCCCAAGAGATAAGGACGCCACAACTCAACGGCATGCAGAATTGCCAACATTTCTTTTTCATAAATGGGTTTGCCCAGATTCCTTTCAAATAGTTGCTTGCTAGTGAAGGCCAACGGTTGACCCTCTTGTATAAGGACAACACCGATTCATTTCCCTGAGGCGTCACATTCCAACACAAAGGTCTTTGTGAAGTCGGGAAGGGCCAGAACTGGAGTGGTGCACATGGTCGTCTTCAAGGTTTGAAAATCTTGAGCAGTTGTTGGAGTCCAAGTGAAAGAGTTCTTTTTGAGGAGAGCCATGAGAGGTGCTGCAATCTTTCCGTAGTTCTTAACGAACTTGCGATAATACCCTGTGAGGCCCAAAAATCCACGCAAGATTTTGAGATTCTTTGGGTACAACCAGTATTGCATAGCTTCAATCTTTTTCGGGTCCACCCTGACGCCATCCTTTCCCACCAGATGACCCAAGTATTCTACTTCTGAGGCACCAAAAGCACGTTTGGACTGTTTCAGGAAAAGTTGGTGCTGAGAGAGTAGGTGGAGAACTTGATCCACATGAGTAAGATGGTCTTTCCAGGTTTTTCTATAGATGAGGATATCATCAAAGAAAACTAAGACAAAATGACGGAGAAAAGGGCGGAAGACATGGTTCATGAGGCTCTGGAAGGTGGAGGGGGTGTTACACAAACCAAAGGGAATGACTAAAAACTCATAGTGGCCCTCATGAGTGTGAAAGGTGGTCTTGGGAATGTCGGCCTCTTTCATATGTATCTGGTGATAGCCCGAGCGAAGATCAAGTTTGGTAAAGAATTGGGCACCACTCAATTCATCCAGGAAGTCATCAATGACAGGAATGGGAAATTTGTCTTTGATGGTCAGTTTGTTGAGAGCATGGAAGTCAGGACACATTCTCCAAGAACCTTCTTTCTTCAGTACCATGACGAGTGGAGAGGAGTAAGGGCTCGTACTAGGACGGATGATGCCGACAATAAGGAGTTCCTAGACCATTTTTTCAATTTCATTTTTTTGTGCAAAGGGGTGGTGATATGGACGTATATTGGGGGGAAGGCTTTCTGGGACAAGGGGAATGGAGTGATCATGAACACCACGGGAATGAGGGAGTCCTTGGGGAGTGGAAAATATCGTTTGATGTTTAGAAAGGAGGACTTGGAGGTCTTGGGGCACTGGGGGTGTCTATGTGGCTTTTATGGCATGGAGTTGGGCAATGACACCAGAATGACCTTTTTTGAGCAGTTTTTCCATGCGATGAGAATTGATGACCTCAGGTGAACCAACAGTGATACTTTGGAATTTATGTTGGTGGCCACCTTGGTTGAATTGCATGGTTAAGTTCTGAAAATCCATGAGAATGGTACCCAAATTCCTTAGCCAGTCTCCACCCAACACAATGTCGCAACCGCCCATGTCAATAGAAAACATATGGGATTTTAGTTGGTAGTTACCAATTTGGAGATGCACATTTTCACAGTGCCCACCACATTTCATAGAACCACCATTGGCAATCATGATTTGGAAATTGTTGACAGCATGGATGTAGCAATGGGTTTCTTGGGCAATGTGGCGATGAATAAAATTGTGGGTGCTGCCACTATCAACCAGAATGATGACCTTTCGGTGCTTGATGTAACCGATTAACTTGAGGGTTTGGGGGGCAGAGAAGCCAGTGAGAGAATTGAGGGAAATGATCGGTTCCATTTCTGGAGGATCGGAGGGAGGGTTTATGTCAGTGATTTCTGGTGACTCGGGCACAAGGGGAGTGTCAACATCCTCTTCCGGAATATCCTCAGAGATGGCCATAAAAATATTTTGTTCCTTACATTTGTAGCCTGGAAAATATTTTTCATCACAATTATAATAGAGGCCTTTGAGTTGGTGTTCATCCATTTCATCCCTAGTCAATTTTTGGATCTTTAATGGAGCGGAGGGAGTATTGGGGTTGACTGGTTTAGGGCGAGGGATAAAGGAAGGATTACAGTTTTGAGAGGAAACAATTTGTTGTGATTCTTTAGCTTTTTTAGTAGCCTCCACCCAAGTAGTAGGTCAATCCATGAGGACATGGGCCCGAATATCCTCCTTTAGGCCACTGATAAAACACTCTCGAAAGAAAGCATCAGTCATGCCCTCTATTCGAAAAGCCAGTCGCTCAAATGAAACTATGAAGTTTTCTACTGTGCCTGATTGCTTCAATTTTGTCCAACGACCCAAATGGTTGGTGTCAGTTTCAAAGCGTTCATAAAGCTCAGTCACAAATTGGGTCCAAGCAATATACCCTTGATGGGAAGTTTTTCTCCATTGCCACCATTGCCAACATTCTTGATCTAGATGGAGAACACCATACCGGAGTTTGGCCAAGTCATCTGTAATGTTGTAGAGAGAGAAATAATGTTCCATTTGGGTGACCCAACCAATGGGGTCCGAGCCATCAAATTTGGTTACATCCACCCGTAGAGGGCGTATGTCCCGTTGAAAGTGATGGGGCTGAAAGGAATGGAAAGAAGTTTCACCTTCAGTCTTTGTATGTGCATCAGGAAAAGAGTCATCGATAGGGATATTGAGTTTGGTGCAGAGTGATGCAAAGACAGATTCAAGCTGGGTGGTTAGTTCGTGTTTCATGTCCGCCATTACGGATTGCACGGCTGCATTTACGGATGCATTTATGGTGGTATTGATGGATGCATCATGGGAGGAAATAGTAGAACTGGGTTGTTGCACTTCTTGTTGGGTCTCGAGGAAACCAGATTACAAGGTGTTGAAGCGAGACTCTAGTTCTTGGCAACCCGAACACAGATGCACGGCAATAGATCTCGCCGGTTTAATTTGTTTATGTTTATGTTTATGTTCCCCAAGGGTTAGGTATTCAAGGGTTCTACAAACAAGGGTTTGCCCTGTGCTATAGCTCTCTGATATACGTGTGAGGTCTAACAGTAGTACTCGGCCCAATATCTTAGGGCACTAACTAAGGAGGATAGACTCTACCCTTAGCCGTACTCCCGACTACCCAGGTACTAGAGAGTATCTTCCCGAGTGTTGTTCTCGGTGACACTATAGCAGTCCGGTGGCCGATAGGTTTATCTAAAGAGGGCTTCAAGAAATTTGGTCGATCTGTACAAAGGTGTTGTTTGATGTGCTACCACTTGAAGGGGTACCAACAGGGGTTACAAGGGTGGCCAACAGATGTGCACTTAAGAACCACTTGTATTTCCTGTGTGTATGAATCCCTCAACCGCAAGTTTATGCGCGTAACGATAGATCTATGTGGCTTAAAGACGTTGGAATACATCTCTACCCTGGAAAAAAATACCCACAATTTCTGCCAAGGAAAGTGCTCTGATACCACTTGCAAGATACCAGATATATAATATATGCAGAACATAAATAAAATGCTAGAAATGGTAGAATAACAGTAAAATATCCAGCATAATCTTCACAATAACATAGAAATGATATAAGAATAGCAATAGAAATAACACTTTGATTCAGAAAGCAATGTTCACATGCCTCTTCGAGGGGGCAACCTCCAATCGAGCAGCGCTCTGTTACAATAATATTCCATCTAGGGTTTTCATACCCTCGACCCTTATTTATACTAAATATGTCTATTAAGAGAAACATCTAGAGGAATATCCTTCTAGAAGTGGAAGCTTCTATTAGGTCTTCTTACATCCGCCTTATCCTATTTTATTGAAAGGCCTTATTAATATTGACCTTTATTACATATGAATACATTGATCTACCTATGTGCGGGTTAGGACCTTATAACACCCACAATCAGTTGGTTGGCGGCAACCTGTAATAGATAATTGATTTTCTTACACTGTGTAATTTAGCTGTAACTAGGCATGAATTTGGTTATATTGTGTATGTTTCAGGAATTGTGCTTGATTTCTAGATGGATGTACTATGTCGCTTTCCTTACTACTTAGCTATATAATTAGGCTAGTAAGAGATTATATGGATAATACATGATTAGTACTCATAAATGCTTTTGTCCTGTGGAGGCTTGAGTTAGAGCCACGAATTGTGAGTTCATCGAACTTAGGCATAGTCTCATGTACACATGCCAACCTTCCTAGTTGTCTAGAGTCCCTTGGAGGATGAATTCTGTTAAGATCAGGAGAGATAGTGTGATTATGCATAGGTTCCCTGCAAGGCAAGTAGAGACCGAGACTCACTCAAATCCTAGACTTGACAAATGTGCAAAGGGTGCGTGGAAGACTCTTCTAAGATTCAAGCTTAGGAGAAAGAGAAACAACAACCCTTAGATCAACTTTAGAGTGTGGATATGGACGATTGAAATCCTACGTCTAGGCACACAAGATAGCGTGCAAGAGGAGAGGATCTGAACAGATGGTATAGAAGCGTCAGATCTGGGATGGGGAAGGGCAGTCGCTGGATCCGAAGATAGGTGCACGAAAGAAATACTGAAATCAATTCAATCTTTGGATCGTTGGAGGACGAGTGGTGAACATCCGAAAGCCACCGGGGTTTCAGAACTTAGGCATATAAGGGTGGTGAAGAATGAGGATTCACAATCATTGAAATCGCAAGGGTTATTCTAGATCGTTGGATCCGGGGCGACACATGGAAGAGATCTAACCCATCAGCATTTCGGCACCCGGGATACCCAAGGGCAAGTTTCCTTGTCTTTGCACGTCGCGAAATCCTGACTTGCAAAACCCCAAAGTGAGTTTATAGGATACATGGTTTGGAGTATTCGCTCCAGGGAAACCTAGGTGTGAGACCTCCTTTCTGTGCATATCCCGAAATCTCAACTTGAGAGACCCCAAAATGATAATAGAGTAGATGAGATACAGTCTTTTGGCATTTCGGAACTCGGGATACCTAAGGGCCAGTCTCTTGTACTCGTCAATCCCGAAATCCTGACTTGCGAAACCCCAAAATGACATAGTGTGTCTAGAGTTTGGATGCCAGTGTTTCGGCAACCGGGAAACCCAAGGGTCAGTTCCCTTGTATTTGTCAGTCATGAAGTCCCGACTTGCGAAACTCCAAAATGAGATTAGCAATGAATATGGGCTTAGGAGTTTTGGCTCACGGGAACCTAAGTGCGAAACCTTCTGTTTGTGCACATTGAGAAACCCCGACTTGCGAAACCCTGAAATAATAATAGCGCAGATAAGTCTTGATGTTTTGGTATTTCAGTACCCAGGATATCTAGAAGCAAGTCCCTAGTACATGCCAGTCTTGAATTCTTGACTTGTGAAATCCCGTTACGGCTTAGCACATGTAGATTTGGTTTTCGGCATCCAAAAAATCGAAGGTATGAACCCCTCGTCCTCTTCTACCGCGAAAACCCGGTACATGAAACTCCAAAAGGTGGGATGTCAGTGTTTAATCCGAGTCATTGTTAGATATGACAAACTATTGGTCCCTTACAGATTTCGGCACTTCAAGAGACAAGAGAGCAGAGGAACACATGCATCGCGATTTCTCGAATCGCGAAAGCCGAAAACACCTCTTCGGTAAGGCCCGTGGTCATAGCCAATGATCACATGGGTAAGGATAAGGGATGGCAGGGTCTACATCATGCCCCATAGGAATTCAGGGATTATGTTCCTCAGTGAAAGGAATGAAAAATCCAAAAAATATTAGTTCTCGTAGTGGGTATGTTACAAATTGTTATCAGAGCATGGTTACAACACTTGGCCTGCTTGGGCTCATGTACAAGCCATGAAAGGAGAACGAAAAAGGGTTAATTCCTTAGAGGTCGAAGCTACAAGAATAGTTCAGAAGAGATAGCACCTTCGTGCGTGAAAAGACTCTGCAAAGAGCGTAGAAGTTGAAGAATCCTTTGAGGATTCAAGGAGAGAAGCTCAGGAGGGAAAGCGTTTTTGAGAAATGTAGAAAGAAGCTATGAGTATAGGATTAGTAGTAGAAGAAAAGGCTGAGGCCTTTGATACTTTGGAAACCTTCCATAGAAAAGGAAGAAAGCATAAGCTTAGGAGGAGCACAATTGTCGTCAGATCAGCCGAGAAGATATGGACCGTGGATTTGTGTCCAGGCAACATAGGAAGGGTGCAGTGAAAGAATAGATCTAAGCCGTCAGATCTGGGTACATGGATCGATAGCCATCAGATATGTTGAAAGGTGCATGAGGTTTAATACTTGCGCGCAGAGAAGAGAATCCGGAAAAATCCCGACAGGGCAAAGGCATCGAGATTTTGGATTTCGGAACTTCGAAATTTCGGAGGTTCAGAGGACAACGGATCGGGGGATTAGAACTCACGGGTCCCAAAGTCTCAAAGATATCTGAGTCATCCAGTTGTGGGAGGACATAGTGCGAATATCGAGGGAATCATCGGGTAATCAGATATCATGGATTCAGAAGACAAGAGGATCAGTGTCATTGGTTTCACAGAGTCTCGAAGATCGAAAGAATTAGGATCGTCCAAGCAGAGGACACTAGGAGTGATCCAGACATTAGGAGAGAAGTCCCAAAAAGAGAATTTCAGTATTTCAGCTATCGAAAGACACATGGGTAAGAGTTTGAAACTCTTGACCCATAGAATCTCAAAATAATTTGAGTTGTTGGATCAAGGGAGGCTTTGAGCCATTGATCTTGCTCATGAGAAGTAGCACAGGAGTTTCGAGATTTCGGTATTTCGATATTTTATCTATTGAGAGTACGAGAGGACAACAAAGATTTGATCCGTTGAGAGTCATGGAATTCCTAAACACGAATTCCCAAAGGCGTAGAAGGATCATTTCCGGGTCACGAGAGAAAGAGCCAGATTTCGGCATACCGGATATCGGGATTTCAAAAATCTTGAGGACATAGGATTCGGGCTCTTAGGAATGAAGACCTCGAAAGGAACAGGGCCGTGGATTTGAGAGTGGATAACAGTCGTTGATCCCAGCCAAGAGTGAAAGGACTGTATCAGAATTTCGGAGTTCGAAAATTCGAGAGTTCCAAAGACAAAGGATATGAGAACCAAGCATTTCGGCATCAGAAAACCTAAAATGGGGAAAGGAGGAGGAAGTCGGGACACAGGTATTTTCGGCATTTCGGAAATCATTTTTTTTGGGAAGTCTTGAGGACAGGAAGTCAGGCGCTTTGCATCGATGAACCCCAAGAGGACTGTGGTCATATGAGGGGTCGTCATATGGACTAAGGATATATCCCAGGGGACTAACCTCGAGTGAAGCCAATTTGACAAATCGACATTTCAGAGACCGGGAGATTGAGGAGTCAAGGACTGTTGACATCAAGACTCAAGGAGTCTTGAGACCTGAAATTCCATTTTGGGAAAAGGTCATGGTCATGTTGAGGCCGTGTGTAGGTGAAAGCTCGCACCTGTTGCATGCTTGTGCAGGGGGAGTTTCACAAAGGACCTATGGATTGAATATTGAGGTTCCAGTAGGTAATCGAAGGAGTCGATCCAGAATGAAGGCATTAAAAAACGATCCTTAGACTGGGAGGTCGCGCAGAACCTGTGGAGGCAGGGGGGGGTCTGTGTCATAATGCATTGAGAAGCTTCAAAATAGGAAGCCTGATATTAATATCGGTAAGGTATGAATGATATCAAATGTGCAAGTAATGCACATGTAGGATGTAAGATTATAAGTATACAAGAGGTCCAATATGATTTCCCTGATGAGTGAAACTGGAGGTAAGAATTACACTTGCCAAAATTGAATGAATACCATGGATACCTGATTGACTCAATTCTGAAGAGTCGTGGAGGTTTCATCTTGAATGATAGTTAAGGGGAATGTACTCCATTCCCCCCAGGAAAATCCAGTGAAATTGAATGAAAGAGTAAATGAGTGAGGATGCTCTGATGTCATGATAAGAGGAAAATGTTTATGCCTTTGAAGATCACATGAGAAGGATTATGAACAATCCTGAGATAACTAATTTTAAAATTGGAAATGTATGTAGGCTGTGAAATATACCTACGATAGCTACATGCAGGCTTAGGATTATGAAAGTCGTTAAGTACATCATAGATGTAAGTCAACAAAGATGCATGTTTATATTCCTTAAGGGGAATATTTGGTAGACCACTAAAAGGTTGACTCAAGGCTAAGGCCATCACAAGTGGTGATGGATCTGCAACAAGGAAGTTGCATGCTAAAGGAGTTCCCGGTGGAGGAACTGTATAAGGTATCTATCAGAAGAAGAGACTCACAACCCTGATAATTGTTGAAGGTTGGACAATGGGATACAAGGCCTATCCATGTATAAGAATCCTAGATTACATTTTGAAAGAATCATGTAAGTAATAGAAGACTAATAACCAAATATTGACCATTCTGGTAACAGAATGGAAGAGTGTAGGATGCACATGTTCATGATTCATTATGAGAAAAGAGTTTCTACTAAAGCATGTTGAAGTATTCTAAGAGTTAGGATGAGCCTAATCCAGGGCTGCTCAGAAAAAGAGCAGTTGTGGAAACCAATATGGTTGGTAAGAGGCCAGTAAACCCCTGAGTATGATTGAATTAATAAATGGGTATGTTTAACTGATATGGCTTGGTTGAATCTAAGGTTAAGGAAAGGTAGTGAGACCTTAGAGATAACTTGACTGGGTTGAAAAGTCCCAGGTGATATAGAAAGAATTGGAAGAAGGGGAGAGCCCTCAATTCTTTCCTTGTTGTGCATTACGTTCTATGGGATGAGAAAGCTAGTACATTCATGAACGCAAATGATTTGACACCATAATAATGATGGTTGTAATGTTGTGAAAGCAATTGAGAATTGTTTTGTTACACTCATGAAAAACATTAAGGATAATGTGATGAAGTGCATACATATATGCTAAACATGCCTGAAAATGTTTTTATTAATTAAACACTATGATATTTGCATTTTAATTTACATGACGATTAATGTTCCTATGGTGTATGTCATGTGTAGAAAGGAATAATATTGGAACT
Organism: Picea engelmannii; assembly: GCA_009831015.1. NCBI lineage: Eukaryota > Viridiplantae > Streptophyta > Pinopsida > Pinales > Pinaceae > Picea > Picea engelmannii. The sequence continues at coordinate 1,274,958 of ML791993.1, read as the reverse complement.
TTTGAGGAAGACAGTTGCCAATAATGAACAACCTCACGTAGAGGGTGACCATGGAAAGGTTGTTGATGTGACTGTGAAAATCCCGCTAAGGCACTACTGATAAGGTAGAGAATAGAGAAAGGGTGCTAGCAGCCAAGAACCGATATAAATATATTTGTGCCTCTGTGGCACAGGGTATGAAGGGATTTGGTAAGAACCCCTTCCGAAATATTTTATTATTGCATGTTATACCTGAAAATTGAAAGGGCAGTTGTATGCCTTGGATACCCAAGTAAGGTATGACTCAGGAAGGAGAACCTGAATGATGGAGGTATGAACCTCTGGTAGTAAACATTGTTTGTAACCCTTAGAAAAATTCATAAAATGATATGTTATGAATGCATGGACAATCAAGGAATGCGTAAAGATATTCATGTGAAAATTTTGAGTTCATGTGTACTGATTTGGGATGGTGATTGACCTATAGTAGTTAGTATGGTCCTGCTGTAAGAATGAAAGAAAAATGAATAAACCATATGAGGAAGAGGTTGGTTAATTTCCAACACCCCATGGCCAAGAACCAGTCATAAAGTGTGGCAAGCTTGAATAATAATGCAAGAGTGCATTGGGTATGAATGTGGCTAGGGATAGTGGCACATTTGTTAAAACCCTTTGAAATGTTGAATTGCATTTTGAATATATATATATATATA
>ML791993.1:1246292-1274239 GCA_009831015.1 Picea engelmannii | reverse complement strand
GGAAAATCTAACAATTTGATTGGCTGGTTGAAGAGTGAAATGTAGGAAGAAGAGGGTCATGGATATGGCAGTAAACTAAGCCCATAAGAAAGATCGATTGCCTGCTGAGCCAAACTGCAAGGAATGGTATTTCCCTTCGAGAAAGTGAATTCGATTGTTAGTATGCACCATTATGAAATTGTTGTGACGATGTTGTAAAGGTGCAATAAAATGTATGCGCATGAGAACTAACAATTTAATTAGCTGAGGAGTGATTGCAGGAAAAAGGAGTCTTGGATATGGCCATGTTGTAAGCCCATAAGGAAGACCGCTTTCCTGCTGAGCTAAAATGTTATGGGAAGGAAATTCCCATGATTATGAATCCGGTTCCTATGCAGAACAAATATGAAAAAAAATTGTGGAATAGGAAATATGTAGGTGACAGATTTGCAATAAAATTCTGAAAGTTGGAATTTATAATGATGTCTCACGAATGTTGTATACCTGTGACATAGGTGAGGAGAAAAGATCTATCCAGAAGGAACAGATGAAGGCTGCCAAAGATGAAGATGATAAATGGAAAAGGGGCTATTGTTGAGCCATGAAAGTCCCGTGATAAGCCATGATCGCCTGAAAATTATTGTGTTGAGGTAACACAAGCTGAGGTACGCCTCGATAGAGCAAGTCTGAGGGACGCCTCGACTGTAAGACTTGATAGAGTCTCTAAAATTTTCCTGTGTGAGAAAACCTTGGCAAGGCAAGATGGATCGCTCGAGAGACTGTATAACAGTGAAGGGTAAGCCTGGGCCTGGAGGGTGAGTGACTGCAATGAAGAGGAGATCTTAATAATTCTTGTAAACTATTGGGATCATGCACACAATGGGTAGTTTCCCGTGTGGAAAAACCTTGGAAAGGAAGATAAAATCATGATAGCTCTTGTGAACTATTGAATTGAAATCATTCACCCAATGTGTATGTCAAGGAAAGCGATGAGCATGGATAACAAAAATACCATGTGGATACAAATCCACAAACTGCACAGATAAGTACTATGCTAGAATATGAATTTTCCTTTTTAATTTGGTACAACAGTAAGATGTTTTCACAAAAAATTGTGATTAATGTGCTTGTTGTCCAAGAATTATTGAAGGCAGGTGACGAAGAGTAAGATTCTGAAAGAGGACCTGACTGAGGATGAAGGTCAAGACTTCTAAAGTGGCTGAATGAGAAAGGCATCATAGGTGTTTTGAGAAAAGAACACCGAGGATGGTGTTCCTTTAAGGGGGAGGGATTTCTAACACCTCTGTTTCCCCCAATTTGTAATTAATCATAGAATAGGAATTACCATGCTAGTGCATGAGGAAAATGTAAATGTATTATTGGTTGAGTTTCCAATAAATTACTGTGGGGGTGAAGCCTTGAAAGTACTGGCCATGATATCACTAGAGGATGAATTTGAAAACCATACAAGAAGGTTCATATATCAAATAACCCCAAATCTTCATGATAAGGATGAAAAACCTCCTTCGAATCCCAAGGGAAAGGAAAGGAGTCAATGAATAAAGAACAATGGTTGAGTCACCAACCACCCCCCCATGAATGGAAACATGGGTTTTCAGCCCGAAGTACTGCAGGGACCTATAGACCTGAGTTTCCTTCTGACAGAAGGAATATGATAGTTTGGGGAAACCGTCCAAGGTAAGAGGGACACAGAGGAGAGGAGAAGGATACACAAGAGATGAGAACAGGAGCTCGCAAGGGAGAGGTGTGAAACTCTCCAACAGATCACGAATAGAAGGTCGTGAGATCGATGACAAAGAGCATTTGAGAAACCTCGCCGAGGCCACAAACAAGTGAGAAAGCTTCGAGTTGCAGAAAACGGGACCCAAAAAGAAACTGAAATAGAGAGAGAACCCTCAAGAAGAGTGAGAGTTCCCTAGTGATATCATGGTTTGGCACGGTGGTGGCCAGAGTGATAATATTTAATTCCTCTGAGCCTATGGTCGGGTGGAAGGACGAACACCCACAGTCAGTTGGTTGACGACAACCTGTAATAGATAAGTGATTTTCTTACCCTGTGTAATTTATCTATAACTGGGCATGAATTTGGTTATACTGTGTATGTTTCAGGAATTGTGCTTGATTTCTAAATGGATATACTGTGTCTCTTTCCTTACTACTTAGTTGTATAATTAGTCCAGTAAGAGATTATATGGATAGGACATGATTGGTACTCGTAAATGCTTGTGTCATGTGGCGTCTTGAGTTAGAGCCACGAATTGTGAGTTCGTCGACCTTAGGCATAGTCTCATGTACACAATCCAAACATCCTAGTTGTCTAGATTCCCTTGGAGGATGAATTCTATTAAGCTCAGGGGAGGTAGTGTAGTTATGCACAGGCTCCCTGCGAGGCAAGTAGAGACCAAGACTCACTCAAGTCCTAGAATTGACAAATGAGCGCAAGGGGTGTGCGGAAGACTCTTCTAAGAGTCAAGATCAGGAGAGAGAGAAACAACAACCCTTAGATTAATTGTAGAGTGTGGATTTGGACCATTGAAATCCTATGTCTAGGCACACAAGATAGCATGCAAGAGGAGAGGATCTGAACAGATGGTATAGAACCATCAGATCTGGGATGGGGACCGACAGTCGTTGGATCCGGAGATAGGCACATGAAAGAAGTCCCAAAATCACTTCAATCATTGGATCATTGGAGGATAGGTGGCGAACATTCAGAAGCCATCGGGGTTTTAGAAATTATGCGTATAACGGTGGTGAAGAACGAGGATTCACAATCACCAAAATCGTGAGGGTTATTCTGGATCGTTGGATCCAGGGTGACACATGGCAGAGATATAACCCATCGGCATTTCGGCACCCAGGATACCCAAGGGAAAGTTTCCTTGTCTTTGCACGTTGCAAAATCCCAACTTGTGAAACCTCGAAGTGAGTTTAGAGGATACATGGTTCGGAGTTTCGGCTCCCAGGAAACCTAGGTGCGAGACCTCCTATCTGTGCATATCCCGAAATCCCAAGTTTCGAGACCCTAAAATGATAATAGAGCGGATGAGATACGGTGTTTCAGTGTTTTGGCAGCCGGGATACCTAAGGGCTAGTATCTTGTACTTGTTAGCCCCAAAATCTCGACTTGCGAAACCCCAAAATGACATAGTATGTCCAGAGTTTGGATGTCGGTGTTTCAACACCCGGGAAACCCAAGGGTCAGTTCCCTTGTATTTGTTGGTCGCGAAGTCCCGACTTGCGATAACCCGAAATGAGATTAGCAATGAATATGCTCTTAGGAGTTTCGGCTCCCGGGAACCTAAGTGTGAAACCTTATGTCTGCGCACATTGTGAAACCCCGACTTGTGAAACCCCGAAATAGTAATAGCATGGATAATTCTTGATGTTTCGGTATTTCATCACCTGGGATATCTAGAAGCAAGTCCCTGGTACACACTAGTCCTGAATTCCTGACTTGCGAAATCCCGATACGACTTAGTGCATGTAGATTTGGTTGTTGGTGTTTCGGCACCCGAAAAACCAAAGGTGTGAACCCCTCATCCTCTTCTACCATGAAAACCTGGTACGCGGAACTCCAAAAGGTGGGATGCCAGGGTTTAATCCACGACATTGTTAGATATGAAAAACTATTGGTCCCTTACAGATTTCGGCACTTCGAGAGACAAGAGAGAAGAGGAACACATGCATCACGATTTCCCGAATTGCAAAATCCAGAAACACCTCTATGGTAAGGCCCGTGGTCATAGCCAATGATCACATGGGTAAGGATAAGGGATGGTAGGGTCTGGATCAGGCCCCATAGGAATTCATGGATTCTATTCCTCAGTGAAAGGAAGGAAAAATCCGAAAAATATTAGTTCCCGTAGTCGGTATGTTACATCATCTATTAAAAGATAAGTACCAAATCTTTTTTCTCTGTATGATGTGTATCTTGAAATCAAGTTATACTGTTATTATAATTGTCTGCGTATATTGCATGTATGTTTCAATGTTGTTTCCGCATGAATAGGTGTATGACTTTTAAATTTCATTATATAGATATGTATATAAATATATATGGTATCAGAGCATGAAATTTATTCAGTGCATGGTCTAGACTGTTGGTTTAAGGCTAGGGATGTCAAAAAATGGTATCAGAGAAGACAAAAAAAGATACAATTGTTTAGGGACTGTTACCTGGTAGAGGGTCGGGGACGTTACAAAAAGGTATAAGAGCCAAGGTTTCAACATTGAGCCTAGATGGGCCATGGTAGTGGTTAATGAAGAAAATATTTTAGAGCAAATTGATTGTCAAAAGGGACAAAACTAGAAGTTTAGAGCATCACTGGGACTTTGTTCAGAAGCTCATGAGGTATAACGGTTTATGGAATGACAATAGAGAAAGAAGCCACAATAACCGTTGTGTTGGGATGTAGGATATATTCAAGAGAAGGAAAACCTTCATCGTTGTTAGATCATAGCCATTAGATCAATCCAAGAGAAGAAGGTAAGGCGTAATGATGAAAAATAGATCTGAGCCGTCAGATTTGTGCACGGGTGGTTGTGAGCCATAGATATCCCAGTAGTTCGAAAGTTTGACATTCGAGAGAATTGGAATGTGCTAGTGTTAAAATTCTCGAAGCCCGAAGCCCAAAAGTCAAGGAACAAAAGTGACTTGGCAAGATGACATCGCTAGTGGTAATGTGGATCCTTCCTAAGACGTGCCACATTTCACAACATTAACTGTTGACAGTTGTACCATGTGGACCCCGTAAGGTAAAGTAGCTTGCAATTTCGAAGTTCTGGAGATTTGAGGAATGCAAGTGTAAAATATTTTGAAGCTCGAAGTCCCGAAGTGACATGGCGTGCTAATGTCAGCAAGGATGATGTGGACACATGGGATGTGTGCCACATGTCAGTGAGTTAATATCTTGTGGAAGATAGAAATTCTCAGTTAGAACATGACACGTGTCACCCGTCTGATTAGGCCACGTGTCTACCTCTAGTATTCTGCCACATGGCACTCCTCTCGAGCATGGGTAGTGGGCCCCCTAATGATACATAACGTAGTTAAAACCTTAGCGAAGAATTTAACTAGGCCAGTCCCACGATAACTTGACCCTAGAAGATGTGTGACACCATATTGGGAAGTCCAGAGACTTCGTACTTCGGAGGAAAGGCGTTACAGTTAGCATTGAGTAGAGAAATTCCTGAAGTACCATAGCACCGAAGTGACATGACATGATAACATCAACGGGGGTGATGTGGAAGTATTTGGAGATTAACGGTTCAAGATTTTTGGGGTTTGTAGATGTGAAATCCTCCGAAGTCCTGAAAAATATCATCCATTGGATGCTAGGAAGTCATGGACTGTCAATCCACCCCACTTCACGAGTTTGCCAATTTGGCACTCCGGGAGATTTGTTGGGATGTGCTTTGGAAATCGCTGAAGCTCAGAGTAACAAAGATCCTATCCACCATAAATGTTAACAGAGAATGTGAACCATTGATCCACCATCCTTCGTGAGTTCCCCAAATCGGTTCTTAGGGGAATTGGAAGGTTGGGGATTGTGAAAACCTACAGAGCCAAAGCTCTGAAGTTTCAAAGATGAAGGCCCAAAGTTCCAAATAAGTTCGTATCGGCCTAGCACTTAGTCACAGTCACGGTCACATATGAGTTAAGGGCTGAAGAAAAGGCACTATCACCCCAAAACTGTTGCAGAATAGAACATGGCTTGGAGATAGAGTCGGGGGGATTCTTCATCGACCAAGACTCGTAGAAAATAAATTATGATATTATTTTGTTGAACTAGATTGGTTTATGTTATTCTGGAAAATTATTAAGTTAATAGCCTGACAAAAATGGTTGAATTCACATTTTTGCAGCATTACCAATTGTCAAAACTGAACATAATTATTACGTAGTGAAGATAAATGGAGGAATCATAGGATGCTTAAAATCTAGAGCATGAATTTAGAGGAATGGATGTCCATTTGGTATTTGAAGGAAAGAAATCCAATGGTCATGGAGAAGAAATAGATAAATAAGTGAGTATGATGAAAATCATTAAGAATTTGCAAAAATATGTCCAAAATCATCGGGCAGATAAGAAAAGTATTAGGAGAGCCAGGGAGAAACACAGAGACTTCAATATGAAGTTGATGAAGATCTTGGAAAGAATTGAAAATAAATTGGATAAGGAAAGAGGATCCAATAAATCAGGAAGTCACGAGGACCCTTGATGAGGAAAGAAGAGGAAGAAGTGGTAGCAGACATCACCAACACTCTCGAAGGCATTCCACAAGGAGGCCACACAACAATTTAAGTCCATATCCCACCAGGAAGCATAAGATATCTGAAGTGGATGAGTTGAAGGAGAAAATCAATAAGATCAAACCTTCTAATTTTGATGGAGAGAAAAAGAAAGATGAAGATGTTGAGACATGGCTTCTAGGCATGGGGAAATACTTCCAATTGCAAAACTATTCCTCTCATGCAGAGGGAAGAATTTCCATCTACCAACTTAAAGGAAAGAAATCCATATGGTGGGATTAGTTGGTGCAAGTACAACGCCTCAAGGAGAAAAATGTGACTTGGAAGGAATTCAAGAAACATTTTGAAAAGAAGTACTTAGCCAAGAGATACTAAGACAAGAAGATGAAAGAGTTCTTTGAACTTAAACTGGGCAGCATGACTAGAGATAAATATGAAAGGAGCTTTCTAGAGTTGTTGAAGTATGTCCCTTTCATTAAGGATGAGGCAATCAAGATCTAGAGATATCTAAGTGGGATTCCATCTTTCATCAGTGATAAAATCCATTATGATGATCCCAAGACTCTATAAGAAACTATAAGGAGAGAAAAATGCTTATATTATCATAAAAAAGGAAATCCTAATTTCCAGAAAGGTTGGGAAGACAAGAGGAATTTTAAGAGGGAGAAGAGGTAGAAGGGGAAGAAGAGTCCTCAAGGACAACCATTTTTGAGAGAGCCCGGGATGGATGAAGTAGGTGGGCAAAGGCCAAGGTAGACACCTATGCAATGTTGGGGCTTTAAAGAAGATAATAAGTATAGATATTTCCCTCACAGAAAGGACAAGGTGAGAGATGTTCACAATGTTCAGCAAGAAGAAATAGTGGAGGAAATGGGAACAAGAGTACCAAGAATCTATGTAGCCCTAGACAACAAGCAAGTTGAGTTTCAAAAACACATGATTGAAGTTTAAGTTATAATCAATAACCATTCCTTTACTATTTTAATTGACTTAGGGGATGGTCATAGCTATATACATCCTAAGGTAGTGGAAATATTTCAATTACCAAGAAGAAAGCATGGGAAATATTGTTGGTGCAGCTGGCTACATGAGCCAAGAGAAAATTTGTTGAGGTGGTTAAATCATGTTCAGTGGGCATGAAAGGGTTGAGTACTAAGGAAGATATAAACATCTTGCCTTTGGGATCATATGATTTCCTAACTGGTATGGATTGGTTAGACCAACACCATGCCATATTAGACTATCATAACAAAGCATTCACATGATTGGATGAGGAAGTAAATCGAAGAGTAGTCCAAGGAATTCCCAGGGAAGTTACTATCCGGAAAATATCAACATTGCAGCTAAAGAAGTGTTATAGGAAGAACTGTCAAATATTTGCAGCCCATATGGAGGAAGCATATAAGGGTAAGGTGCCAAATATGGAGGATTGTGCAGTCTTAGAAAATTTTGAATATGTGTTCAAGGAGGTACCAGGACTACCTCCAAAGAGAGATATTGATTTCTCTATAAATTCAATGCATGGAGCAACTCCAGTATCAAAGACTCCTTACAAAATGAGTACACCAGAGATGAAGGAGTTGCAAATGTAGATTGAAGTGATTCTAAATAAGAGGTATATACACCCAAGTGTGTCACCTTGGGGTTCCCTAGTCTTGTTTATGAAGAATGAATATGGGACATTGAGTTTGTGCATTGATTTCAGACAGTTGAAAAAAGTGACTATAAAGAACAAGTATCCTCTATCAAGGATTGATGATCTCTTCGATCATTTGAAGGATGCTAGTATATTTTCAAATATAGATCTCAGGTCAGGATACCATTAGGTAATGATTAAAGAGGAATACATTAACAATACCACCTTCAGGACAAGGTAAGGTCATTATGAGTTCACAGTGGTGCTATTTGGATTATCAAATGCACCATTTGTTTTCATGTGCCTAATGAATGGCATTTTCCAAGAATATTTAGACAAATTTGTCATTGTCTTTTTGGATGACATCCTTGTATATTCAAAGTTGGAAGAATATCATGAGCATCATTTGAGGATGGTGTTGCAAGTGTTAAGAAAGCATCAACTATATGCCAAATTGAGAAAGTTCTCATTTTATCAAAACAAAATTCACTATTTGGGGCATATCATATCTGAAGAAGGGATAGCAGTGGACCCTAAAAATATTGAAGCCATTAAAGGGTGAAAACACCTAAAAATTTGACAAAATTCATATCCTTCATGGTCTAGTTGGTTACTACAGACGGTTCATTGCAGGGTTTTCGAGAATAGCTCACCCCATCACTTCCTTGCAAAGGAAGGGGAATAAGTTTCCATGGACAAAAGAATGTGAAAAGAGCTTCCAACAATTGAAACAGTTGTTAACCAGTGCTCCAATTCTGAATATCACATATTCGAATGAATATTTTTCGGTTTGCACATACGCATGCAAAGAAGGACTAGGAGGATTCCTCAACTAGAATGGGTTTGTGATATGTTTTGAATCCAGGAAATTGAAAGGGCATAAAAGGCTCTATGCCACTCACGATTTGGAGTTGGCAACCATAGTGCACGCTTTGAAAATGGAGGAACTACCTCATGGGAAAGAGGTTTGAATTGAGGATAGACCATAATGGTATGAAGTATTTGTTTGATCAACCTACTTTGAATGCTAGGTAGAGTAGATGGCTGGAATTCCTCTGTGAATATGACTTTGATATCAAACATATCAAAGGAAAGGAGAACAAAGTGGTTGATGCACTCAACAGAAGAGTTCATGATCTGCATGCTACAACCATTAACATGTATCAGACGGATCTTAAAGGCATAATTTATGAGGCTACAAAATTTGATTTGCAGGATATGGAATTGGTAACTAAATTGCATCAAGGTAAAATGCAACAGAAAGTTGAAGATTATGAATTGGGAATTGATAGAATTCTCTTGTACAAAAATATTTTTTATGTACCAAATTATCCAAAATTGAGGAGTGCGATTTTAAAAGAAATGCATAATGTGCCTTATGTTGGACACCCTAGATATCAGAAAATAGTTTCAACAGTCAAGAGCCATTACCATTGGCCATGTATAAAGAAAGAAATCACATAGTACATTTCCATATGTATGGAGAGTCAAAGGGTCAAAGCTGAGCATAGACACCCAACTGGGTTGCTATAACCATTAACCATCCTTGAGTGGAAGTGGGAAGTGGTAACAATAGATTTCATCATAGGATTACCCATAACAAACAAGCAACATGATTCCATCATAGTGGTGGTAGATAAGCTCACAAAGGCCACCCATTTTATTCCATTGAAGATTAATCACAAGGAAACTAATGTTGTTGATATTTATATGAGGGAAGTAGCATGCTTGCATGGAATACCCAAGATAATTGTGTCTGACAGAGACCCAAAGTTTACCTCAAAGTTTTGGAGAGTATTATTCAAGGGGTTCGGAACGAACCTTAACTTCAACACAACTTATCATCCTGACTCTGATGGAAAAACATAAAGAGTAAATCAAGTGATAGAAGACATGTTAAGAATGTATGTGATGGAAAAACCATCTAAATGGGAATATTATCAACACTTGGTAGAATTTACCTACAACAATGGGTATCAAGCATCACTGAAGATGAGCCCATTTGAAGCACTTTATGGAAGAAAGTGAAACACCCTAGTAAGATGGGACAACCCAACTGATAGGGCAGTAGTTGGGCCAAAGTTTCCAAGGGAAATGAAAGAGCAATTGTTAAAGATAAAGATGAATTTGAAGGCTGCCCAAGACAGACAGAAAATATATGCAGACAAAGGCAGAACCCACAGGGAGTTTAAAGTGGGTGATCATGTTTTCTTGAAGAAGAAAGCTAATAAAAGTTCCCTGAAGCTGGGAAGTTGTTCCAAGTTGGCAGCCAGATATTGTGGACCATTTGAAATTCTAGAAAGGATTTGACCAGTAGTCTATATGCTTACATTTCTTGCATCCATGACTATTCATAATGTATTTCATGTATCATTGCTCAAGAAGTATATACCTTATGCTAATCATGTGATTGATTGGAATGTGATTCAAGTGGAGCAAGAATGTGCTTTGCAAGTGAAGCCTATGCGGGTACTGGACTAGAAGAGAAAGCAACTCTAGAATTGATTCATAAATATTGTAAAGGTTCAATGGACCTGGTACGGTCCTAAGGATGCAACATGGGAGCATGAAGATTCTATGTGGGCAGAGTACCCACATCTTTTTTAAGATTTTGGAAATCTTGTTGTTGTTGTGTAAATAAGTTGCACTGTGGAAAATGCAAAAATAAGGGGAGGGGATTGTAACACCCCAAGGCCGAGACCCTGCTAAATTGTAATTATGTTTACAGGTTGGTGAGACAAGTGTTTATAAGATGGAAGAATTATGTGTTTATTAGGTCAGAGAGCCTAGATGCTAAGTCCAATGAGACTGATTTTCTATATGTAAATTCTCACATCATTAATAAAATTACATCGCTACATGTAGACCAACCATGAAAAAAGAGTTACGGGGGAATAAGCTCCAATAGGTAGGGAAAGGGAAGGGGATAAGCTAGAGGGATTACCTCTAAAGGAATATTATTATATTATTATTTCCTAGAGGCTAAGGTTTGACATAACCATGTTTTCCTAAGTTCATGGGGAAAGGGAACGAGTGTTAAGTGGAGCTCATGCACCTTTAGGAAGACATGTGTCAACCTGAGCGCATGCAGTGTTTAGGTGGGAAAGTCAACACATTGGGGGTTATCTCACCATTCTCGTGATGGTCGCCACACTGGAAGTCAACCATACTCCCCACTAATGCATGCACTGAGATAGGGAGAGCGTTGACACAACCAACCATTTCCTCCATCGTCAATCTCTGCAAATTATGAAACCCACACACCCTTTTTATGAATCTAACTATTTTTCCTACTAAGCACAACACGAATGAGTAGTGTTTGAGTCATATCATGCCTTAGCGTTTGCTATTTATACCCACGTTTTCTTTGGACTGGGTTTTCTTGTTGTCATTACTAGAGCCCATACCCAATTTTTGCTGCAGAGGTTACCTGCTGATCTTAGGAGATGGATAGAAGAGGGAGGTTGTCCGGCCTATGAGAAGCTCTCTCTAGATGAGAGAGTGTGCCGAGGAAGTGATTCTCTTGGAGGGAGTCTCGTAGCAGCTACAGTACTCTAAGACTTCCGGTCCAGCTTGTTTTTGAATCCCTGGAAGGGAGGTGGACAACTGATGGACTTGTGATAGTGAAGGTGTACACTCCTGGAGTGGGAAAGGCATGTGGGGAATGAGGGTCTATGGGATGTTGTCGTAAGTGGCTCCTAGGAGAAAATCCTTCCTATTGATTTGTACGACTTCATGTTTTCCTTTCCAAGCCTAGGAATCCCTTGCCCAATGGAGTTTAGTCAAAGCTCGGGGGTGACCCACTACTGAGCATGATGAGCAACATGGTCTAAGGATGGGAGGTTCATGGAAGGTCTGCATGCATATGGTGGTCATATATTAAAAGATAAGTACCAAATATCTATTCTCTGTATGATGTGTATCTTGAAATCAAGTTATAATGCTAATAGAATTGTCTATATACATTACATGTATGTTTTAAAGTTGTTTCCTCATGAATAAGTGTATGAACATAATGCTATAACTACTTAAATTTCATTAGATAGATATGTATATAAATATATATGGTATCATAGCATGAAATTTATTTGGTGGCATGGCCTGGCCTGTTGGTTTAAGGTTGGGGACATCACAAAATGGTATCATAGCAGAAAAACAAAGATATAGTTGTTTAGGTAGCGTTACCTGACACAGGTTTGAGAGTCAGGGACTCTACAGACGAACGTGAAGGGAAACGAGATTGCTCGACAATCTTTTCAATTTTAGAGAGTCTGAAAAGGGATTAAAGAAGACTTGAGGGGGATACTTTTGTCAAGTAATTCAGACGATATCAAAAATAATAAATACAATCTTGTTGGATGTTGCTTTTGAATTTTAAAGAGATCTTGAAAGAGAACAAAGCGTTCTCATTAGGGAGTGTCGAGGGTAAGGCCAAGAATGATGATTGGAAAAAAGAATGAGGCTTCTATATGAAATCATTAAATGACTAATCAAGGATTCCCAATCCTATAGTCAAAACTGACAGCATGGACACCAAAATGAAGAAAAGGATCTACCTAGGGAATCCATGTAGAGGTAGGCTCTACCACCTGATTATGACACTTATAAAGCAACAAATAAGGTTTTGTGTCAAACTTTGGTGGGGTCTACCCTATGGAAAAGAGGAAAAGAGAACAAGATTCAAAAAGTGGGAATAAAACCCTAACTTATATGCAAAAGTTGGAAAAAACGAATTTTACCAAGGGATGATGAAAATGTAACCAATCCCAAAACTAATCACCAAACTGAAAGGAGAAAAGTACTAGAATGACTAATAGATAACTCAAAAGCAAATTTGGGTAGCCACCAAGCTAGGAAAAGTGACAAAGGGGACCAAAAAGGGGTAAAAAGGGCCAAAAAAGTCTACAAATAGAAGTGGACAACTCATTTTCACCCTTGCAAATTGGAAATTAACAAAAAATTAAAAAAACCCTTCGTCAAAAGAGTGAATTATGGGAGCTATGGTGGACGAAACGCCCTCCTACTTGGACCAAGTAAGTAAAAAATGCTTCCTCTTGCATTCTCGTTATTCCTTTTTATGTTATTTTTATGTTTGGGAGGGATGCTCCCTTATAAAAGGGTTGCATCTGCGTGTACGTGGGATATCCAAGGCCATCCCTCTTATGTACTCAGGTAGATTAATAAACAACCCGCATACATACGTGACTGTGTCATAAACAACCCACTTACACCTCCCTTTGTATTGAAAAAATAAAAATGCAAGTATTAACTCCTCTCCAAATTTTTATGTGATATAACATATGTTCACTGGAGGGAGAGAGAGCATGAGGAGATAGATATCTTGGTCAAGGATGACCCTATGGATATTGCCTCACTAAAACAATGTGGTTTATGGAAATTCTTCCAATGTCCATTTATGAGGGAAAAACCGAGGTTGCTTAACACTCTTTTGGAGTACTGGCATCCTGATGTAGAAGCTTTCATGCTGGAGGGTCAATAACTGACCCCGATTACATAGGACATCTACTTCTTGAATGACCTCTCTAGGAGAGGGGAATCGATCCCTTTCCTCTAGGGCCATTCAACATTGAGGACTATATCAGCATGTATTGTGAGGATGGTACTAATAAAGTGGGTTCTCAATTGTCGATTCACAAGATCACTAGCCTCTCTCTATGAGTGATCTTACTCTTGATCGAATGGATTACTAGGTCCACAACACTCCATCAGGCCTCACACGCACATATGCAATGTGCAGTTCAATATTTGGAGGAAACAATCTTTGACTGGAGTACCACCATGCTTGTATGCATGAAGAGACAACTCATAGAGTTTCATAGGCCCACCAACAAGAAATTCGGGTTTGGTACCATCTTATGGTCCTTTTTTTTCAAGAGGGTGCCCAGTATCAGTCCTAGAGAGACAATATGGTCGCATATAGCCTCCTTCCCAACAGTGAGCATGTGGAAATTGTTACTTCCTAGACAGGGTGGAGGGAGGACTATAGAAGCCCCCGACCACAAATTCTTTGTCTTGTGGGCACATCAGATCCCGATTATAGAGGATTATCCCTATGCAAGGATCAACTTCCTTAGAGATACAGGCATTCCTTTGCCTCCTTGTGAAGAGAGTGGTGATACAGGTAACATATATTTTTGAAGTTTATTAAATTTTTAATTTTCATATATATCCTTTTTATGTGTGTGTACAGTACTAACTCATGAATCTTTTATGTACATATGTGGGACCTGTTTGACTGGAAGACTTCACCAGGACTTTGCATCGTCCTTGACTAGAGGTAGGACCAACAACAATAGGAGAACCAATAGTTGGGGGAGGACCCCCAGCTGAAGAGTATGATAGAGTCTTATGACGAGTGGAGCGAAACCTCACTGCTCTCACTCATGTCATTCCTATGGGTAAGATCGAGGATATCCCCTGTCTATGAAACCACGCGTAGTAGGGATTTCTCGGACCTGGGTCCAATTATTCCGACGTGTTGTGAATGTTGGTGTTTACTATAGCATGGCCCCTTAGATAACATCAAACAATTTATGTGCCGAGGGAACCTTTTTTACTATATATTTTGAGGGCGTAATGCCAACGATGTATACCGATGAATTTTGAGGCTTTCATGCCCACTTTTGTACTCATGACACTATTTTGGACATGTATATATACATCTTTCTTTCGTTATGGGAAACATTTTTTTTTACAAATGTATTTACATGTGTATGTGTCTGATTTTATTTTTATATGTGAGCAACAAGCCAATATAAAACTTGATTAGATAGAGTATCTGTTAAATAATTAAATCTCCTAGGAACATGGATATATGTAATGTAATCAAAATATTGTTCTAAGAGACATACCCTAAGGAATCTTCAGTGAAGAATGGGATCATAGACATGGTAAACCCCATTTAAATGGGACGCAACCCATTGAGCATCTAAGTAAACCCAAAGGTGAGAAATGCCATGTGACAAAGCATCACATAGCAATTATATCACTGCGCTATACTCGACAACATTTTTGGTTGCGTTTCCTAGAAAAATACCTCTAGAGGATAGCAATTGGCCTCCAGGTCTGAAAATCACCCAAGTTCCAGAAGCAAGCCTCCGAGTGTGTTTTCTAGCATTGTCCATGAACCCAAAGTAAACCTCTGATTCACTTGACATCTTCCACAGTGAAAAAGAAGACATAAATAACTACACATCTACAAGACAAAAAAGACAAAAAATCTATAAGAGACTACACATATATACAAAAATCCACCCAGGTGACCAACCTAAGAACAATACTTCTTAAGGTAGAGCCATTTCTAGGCTCCGCTAAAGCATTTCCCTCAAAATAAACGAAATGGTAAGTGCCCTTCTCTAAGACTTCTTTCACAATGAAAAGTCTGAACCACATGGCTTTGAACTTTCCTGCCCCTAGGGGATATTTGACTTGATCATAGACCAGGACAAGATTGCCTTCAAAGAAAATATGAGGGTGAACAAACAGATCATAATGACACTTGACTCGTTTCTTTGAGCCTCATTGGCCAAGGCTGCATCATGACGTTTCTCATCGAGTTGCTCAAGATATAGAAGGTGTTCCTCAAGAGGTGAAGTGTATGACAGTAACTCCACTGCCAAATTTAAATAAGGGATCCAACATTCAATAGGTAAGATTGCTTTCAGCTTGTATACGAGTTGAAAATGTGAAAAATTGGTTTTAGTCTTCATAGACATTTGATAGGCCCACAACCTTGAATACAACATCAAATGCCAATTTGACTTGGTAGAATAGATCGTCCACTAAAGAATAGTCTTGAGAGAATTATTCATAGCTTCAACCTGATCATTCTCTTATGGGTAGTAGGGTAACGAATGTTCTTATTTGAACCCAAACTTTGATTTTAATTCAGTCATCATTTTATTCTGGAAGTGACTTCCATGGTCAGTGAGAATCTCTTTCGGGATATCAAACCTCACTACTATCTAATTAAAAATGAAAAGGGCAACAATTTTTCCATCATTGCTAAACATCAGCACAACTTCGACTCACTTCGTGAGGTAGTCTACTGTTACGATGATGTAACAATGTCCCCTGGCTGAAGCCAGGTGACATGTAGTATATTCAATCCCCCACTTGGTGAAATGACCAACAACAATGACTGGAAACACAGGAGCAGGGTGTGCCCGCATCTTCTGACAAAATATCTGGCATGAGTGGCACTTCTTGACTACCTCCAAACAATACTTGATTAACGAGGAACAAAATTAACTTGCAAATAGAATATTTTGGGTTGTTTCCAACCCAGACAAATGACCTCCACATGATCTAGTGTGACAGTTTTTCAATTCTTCTTCATGTGCGAGATGTCGTCGAAGAATGCAATCTATGCCTCGACAATACAAAGTGTCATTGAGTATAAGATAGTTTTGCACTAGGTGTCGAATTCGTCGATGCTCATCATAAGAAGAATAAGTGGGGAACTTAAAAGTCTAAAGATACACAAGTGTATCTCCATACCAGGGGTTCGAAGATGCAATTAGAAAAATATATCCATTGATAGGTGACTCTTTGGACATAATACGACTAGACTCGACTGACAGTTCTAAAATTCGTTCAACAAATACCAATGACTTTTCATATTTCGAAAAAAGAAAATCCAATTTAAACTCCTATAGGATAAATATCCATCTAATGTTGTTTTTGCCAATGGCTTGTCGTGTTAACACATATTGGAAAGGGTTGACAATGGTCTTGAAAATAAATATATAATGACAAAACCTTTGGAAAACGTGGACAACTACCAAATCAAGTTTCTCAACATGAGAGTAGTTGAGTTTTGGTCCAACTAGGCCTCAACTAAGATAACAGATAATGTGCTCTTCGAGCATGTCATCCTCTTGGACCAAGATCATGTCGATGGTCAACTCCGTAGCAGCCAAATACAACAAGATATATATGTTATAATTAGGAGGTCGGAGCAGAGGGGCAGGTGTTAGGGTACGTTTCAAAGTTTCAAAATAGCATTTAGCATCTTCATCCCAACAGAATGGGACCCATTTTTTCAAAAGATGCATGAACCCTTTAATGAGCTCGACATAATTAGTGACAAAATGCCGAAGAAAATTCACTTTCCCTTGTAAGCTCTGAAGTTGAGGTATTTTGCATGAGGAAGGCGATTGAACTATCACCTCAACCTTGACAGGATCGACCATGATCCCTGTTTTTGACACGATGAAACCTAAAAGATGACCCGACATCACACAGAAACTACACTTGTTAGGATTCAAGCAAATCTTATAGTAACTGCATCGCTCGAACATAGTCGTAGGTGGGAGGGATGATTATATCTCTTGCGATAATATGATGCTATATCATCGAGTACGCCTCGACTATGTGTTTGAGGTCATGAAAAGTGAATGACATGGCCCACTAAAATGTAGCTCCAACATTCTTCAAGACAAAAGGCATCTTTCGATACACAAAGGTACCATAAGGAAAAATAAAGGTTGTTTTATTTTGGTCCACGGGTTTGATTTGAATCTGATTATATACTGAAAAACCATCCATGAAAGAAAAGACTTTGCAACCCACACATTCATTAACAATCGGATCGATAAATGGGGTTGGAAACTTTTCTTTCAGGAAAGCCTTCTTCAAATCATGGAAATCCATACAAAAGTGAATCGTTCCCTATTTCTTGTTGACATGAACCAGGTTTGACACCCATTCCGTCAATTGTACGGGGTAGATAAAACTAACTTTGAGCAGTTTCTCTATTTCTTCCTTGATCACTGCTTCTTTTTGAGGATTGACCGGATGAAGATTCTGTCAAACCAGTTTGACATCAAGATAAGTTGTGATTTTGTGTTCAACAATTCATGGGTCGATGCCTGGAATCTCCTCATAAGACCAGGAAAAAACATCGCAAAACTCTTTGAATAACTTGGTGTAAATTTGAATCTCTTCAGTGGAGGAATCTGCTCCGATGAAAATATTCTCCATAATGACAAGGGTTATGAAGATATCGATTGCCATGTTGCCCTCGCCATAAAATTTGTGCGTAACCAGAGGATTGATAGGAAAAGGGCTATCTCCATTCACGGTAAAAAAAAACTCTCCCACCTCCATTCTCCTAAGCTCGGGAAGAAAATAAGATCTATGATGTAGTTCATCACAAGGTATTTCAGGACCAATCATTTCCTCGAGAAACACCTCGTAAGAGGGAAATACCAAGTCTAAAGTATCTTGAGAGTCAAGAGAATATTGAGCCCAAATAGGCTCGATAATTGGATCTAACTCCTATGAGGGAGTCATATCGGGGTTGGTCGAGGATTGATGGACAATGTTGTATGCAACCTCAGCCATGGATAAGGGCATGCCCATGCCAAGGTTCCCTATACCTTCCATCGAGGTCGATGGGGAAGTTAAAGTCCATGGGTCGTGAAAGTAGCTCATTTTAAAAGATGACACTTGAAAGAATGTATCCCTCGATTGGTCGAGAACAACCGATATAAACTTTACATCATTGGAAGGTGATGGATAATCAAAAGTTCACATCAATGATGGAAACAAGAAGACATCTAAGTTGACAGTTCCAGGCTACGAGTTATCAATCATTGAGGTCGTGGAAGCCCTTGATGAAGGGTCAGGATGAAAGAAGGACAATTGGTCGATGGTCACAATTCGGCCCTCATGCAGAAAGCATAAGAACCAAAAAACTATGTAACTCACCGCATGTATTGCATAATTCCAACTCTTTCCTAAAAACATATAGTAGTCAATAGGTGCATCGATTACTTCAACTTCGACACACACATTTTTACCCCCTACCTGCACGGGGAAGGAGGGAATTATTTTTTGTGGTCTAAATGAGTGACCATCAAAATTCGTAAGCAATGTACGAGACATAGACAACTCAGGCTGGCCAATGGCCTTCTAACATGAAAACGACATCAAGCAAGTTTAGGCACCCTCATTAACCACCATACATAAAATGTTCCATGTCAACAATTTCTTGGTGTATTCCACTACTATCAGAAATACAACTTGGTGATGAAGACGAGGTTTTAGGTCGATTTGATCGAAAATGATCACTCATGGGTTACTAGTCTCTATCGCTCCCAAGGCGGACAACATAGATTTTTTATGTGAGGGGAAACTCTGGAGGACCTCCAGAGAAGACATCACACAAGGCGTCTATGCTATATCCTCTATGACAGAGTAGTTATGAGTGACCCTCACATTTGGATTATGGGAAGCCCTCTTAAACACACCTTTAAGGATGTGAGTCATTGTTTCTCCCACTTCCTTCTCAATTTGCAAAGGAGTCAATGGGTTACTGTTGGATTTTTTCCTTTTTTATTATTCATTATTTTGTCTCCTATGTTTTAGGAAGAATATTCCTCTAGGAATAATATTCCTCTAGGGAGAATATTCTCTTCAGTTTTCACTTAAGTTTGACTAGTTGAGTGGAGTCTATATATTGCATTGGTTTTGTCATGATGCGACATTGGGATCATCACTAGATAATGCATAATTTCCTTGGGATCATCACCATACTAGTGCATTGCCCTTGCTTTCCTAAGTTAACTCCTCACTACTCTATGTTCAGTCAGCTAACTGAAGACTAATTGATTAGTTAACTCAACTAGGTGGCAGTTCACTCCCGTAATTGCCTGAGAGACTAGAATAGGTGGAAGTTCACTCCCATAACTTCCTGAGAGACTAGACTAGGTGGAAGTTCACTCCATTAATTGCCGGTTTGTGTCCATATCACTCTAGACCACCACTATGGAGCATTAGTTACTCATGTATCCTATATCTATTGTAAATTATTCACTCTTTTAGTGTGGAATACAATTAATGAGAATTATTTCATTCTTTCTCTCCTTCTTCTTCTTTCTCAAATTCTCTATGAAAATGTGTGTATTATTGTTTAGCTAGATCTATTATGTGTAGGCTCAACACATTTACATGGTATCATAGCCGACGGACTGCTAAGCAAAAGATACACCAAATTATTTTTGTAGGTACTGAAGATTGAAGAACGTAGAAAAGATGGAATATATGTTTTACTCACCGATAATACTTCTCATGCCTCATAAATATTTGGAGTGGAAGCCAATTATTCTAATTTTTCTTAGAAGTATAGGCTTATAACAAATAACCATGGAAATGGAAGTATATCCTAATTCCATCGATGAGAAAAATGACTTTCTCAATAGACAAGATATGTCCATAGGATTTATCTTCTTGTCTATCTCTCCAGAAATTCTCCACCAAGTATATGATGAGTCACAAGAATCAAATACAAATGAATTATGGACCATATTGGAGGTTCTATTCGGGAATAAATAAGATTGTGAATATTTCATGCAGGAGGTTGAACAGATAGATCCATAAGAGAAGCCATCAGAAGATCAAGCCTCTTATTATTCCATTAATTGAAGACGATGTCTACTCCATTTTAGATTTGTTTTCTGAACTTCATGTGGAAGATATATGGCATGAATCTCAGGGGTCACATGCAAACACTTTTCCATGCACAATGGATGCATCTCAAGAGACAAAAATGGATCCGCGCACATCAGACTCAATTCTGATATTTTCTGAGCACAATTTGCATAAACAAATTGGATATTTGAATTCCTCTCGAGAAAATATCCAATTTCAAAACAACAAATAATCCAAAATGGAGTTCAGGAAGTGAAGTTATGATCATTTTAAAATGACCAAAATTTCACCATTTTTCCGAAAACGGCTGCACGGTTTTAAAAGTTTCATCCAAACTTTATTTGGATCTTGTTCATTACAAGAAGAGAAAGTGGAATATAGTTAATGAGAATTCTTCCATTCTTTCTCTCTTGCTTCTTCTTTCTCAATTTCTCTTTGCAAATGTGTGTGGTATTTTCTATCTAGATCTATTTTGTGCAGGTTCAACACATTTACATGGAGGTCTTTCCTCATTTATTTCAGTGTATCTTTTGTATTTGGGTACCTAACATGTCCTCGTTGCCGGAACCCATTCTTTATTTTCACCATAGTGATGTTCAGAGGGGGTGTTAGAGTTACTTCACACACACCTAGGATTTATTTTTCCTTGTTTATTAGTCATTATTCAGTCTCCTATATTTTCGGAAGAATATTCCTCTAGGGAGAATATTATCTTCAGTTTCACTAGTTGAGTGGAGTCTACATGTTGCATTGGTTTTTTCACCATGCAAAATTTGTATCATCACCAACTAATGTGCACTTGCCTTGGGAACATCACCAAAATGGTGCATTACCTTTGATTTCCTGAGTTAACTCCTCACTACTCTATGTTTAGTCAGTTAACTTAAGACTAGTTGACTAGTTAACTTAACTAGGTGGCAGTTCACTCCTATAACTACCTGAGAGACTAGACTAGGTGGCAGTTCACTCCTGTAACTGTTGGTGTGTGTCCAGATCACTCTAGAACACCATTATGGAGCATTAGTTACTCATGTATCCTATATATACTGTAAATTATTCACTCTTTGAGTGTGGAATACGATTAATGAGAATTCTTTCATTATTTCTCTCCTTCTTCTTTCTCAAATTCTCTCTGCAAATGTGCATATTATTCTTTAGCTAGATCTATTCTGTGCAGGTTCAACACATTTGCAGTTAGTGGCCTTATTTCCCTTCTCTATAGATTTCTACGTTCTATAGTCATGAGTCCTAGTCGATAAATAAGCATCAGCATTCATCATGTAAATGTTCACGGCCGGGTTGTTAGTAGTAGGCACAAGGGATCCATGACTGCCCCTTGTCACGCTTGTGGATGCGGAAGCCTGAGAATTATTTTTCCCCTGTGAAAAATGGTTTGTCAACACAGTAGGTCGTTGTTGTGCTAGTATCTTTTGGGCTTCTGCAAGCCAAGGGCATAGGTGAGTTGGGTGGTCTTCCGTGCAAAAATTACTTGGATACTTCAACTTCTTCTTCTCAGTTTTTCCCCCACCAAGATTGTTGGAAACCTTTTTATCCCCTTTACCCTTTTTATTTATTTATTTCCTCTTTCCCTCAGTCTTCTTCTTGGACTTGGGAGTTCGATTGCACACTATGTACATCCGACATCTGGGTAGTGGGGACAACTGAACTAGGAGTCTAGATGGCCGCAATCTGTTGTATCGAAAATTGTTGCAACTGATTTGACAATAGATTTGTGGATTTTCTTTGTTCTAAGCCCACTATTCCATTAACGTGGGGCCCAAAATTTGGTTTGTCCTTATCGAGAGTATACCATTCCACATTTGGTAAGATCTCGTAGAGCATGCCAAACTCAGAGTAAATCAGTTCTAGCTGATGGGATCTCATAATAGCTTCCTCTTCTGAAAAAACCGTAGATGTTTCTATGTCTTTGGATACATAGAGAACCAAAGACTTCAAGAACCACTCAAGAAAGAAATCAGGAGGGACCTTGACCTTAATCAAGCTCTTTCTTCATTGCCTATCTCAGATATGATCAAAGATGTGGTCATCCTTGGTTTGCTCGAAGTTGGATAACATCTTGGTTTTGTAATCATATCTCACCGGTAACTGGAAATGGTTCAAGAAAACCATCACCAAGTCATTAAAGTAAGAGTACCTCGAGCCTTCAAGCTTGATATACCACTTCATAACACCCCCTATAAGAGTGTATTGAAACAGGTGAAACTGAATGAAGTAATATTTCAACGAGTTTGACAAGAACCACAAGTGAAAGGTAGTCACGTGATCACCTGGATCTTTTCCAGGATTTCCCTCAAATTTTGGAATATCTAAAGGCAACTTGGTCAGAATGGGGGGCCAATGCATATAGTGACATATCAGGTCATTCAGTAATCTTGACAAGTATGGAAAATGCTTTCCAAAAAGGGTAGTTTCGGTTGGGGATTATTTATAGGAAAAGAGGGTCCTGGATTTTGAATGGACCAAGTTTCTAGGAATATTTGGACTATTGGCCAAGGTTATGGTAGAAACCATGGCCTTGACTAGAAAAAACAAATTTCATTTGTTGAGGCATCATCAACTGACTCCTGAAATTGGATGACATAGCCTGCACAGAGATCGCTCCATGTGTTATGCTCCAAGGACCTTGGTTGGGGATTCCCCTAGCTGATCCACCTGACATAGGTAAAAAACCTTTCCTAGGGTTCCAATGAGTATGGAAAGGGTTTCCCCCGACCGAAATCCCTTTCCAAGGAATTGATCCTTGCCAAGGATTCCAAAGACACTTTGTGGAGTATACTCTAGTTGTCACTCCCTGTGAAAGAATGGTACCTTGCACTGTGTTATGTTGACCAAATCTAGGGTTGCCCCCAGTCGAAAAAGTTGCCAAAGAAAAAACATTGTTCCCAAATGAAAAAAAAAGAGAGGATGACATATATACCATCATTGTTGTATAAGACAAAGGTCCTAAAATACCTCCACCAAAAAATCTATAATTAGCTTAGGCCCGATTAGATACTAAAAAGCACCACCGAGCGAAGCGGATAGAGGAGGTATATGACCCCCACTATAAGGATTAACATTAAAAGGGGAAGTAGTGCCCGTAGTTGACCCTTGCAAGGGAGAATTAAAGCTCCCTAGCCCCACACCCATGGTCTGTAAAGTAGAGTAAGTAAGAAACAAACTTGTATCAAAGTCAGGAATATGAAATGAGGAGTTATCGTTTCATTATGAGTGAACGAAATAGTGGTCGAAGTCATTAAAGGTATCAAACCACTTCCTGAAGTTGTGGGTGTCGAGACAACTAGAGTCCTGATTGGCGAAGGTTGGGGAGGAGGTATGATGCCCCTTCCAATAGTAGTTGTAATGGGAGTACGAGGTCTCCCAGACGAAGTAGAAGAATTCACTTCCATTGCTACTCACCAAACTAACTGGAGTTTAGAAGATGTCACCTCTGGAGGGACAATCTCAATTAAAATCGGCATTGACAAGTCGGTAATCAAAGGATTTGTTGGCCTGAAACCTTCTGTCTCAAGGTCAGAAATGATGGATTCCTATGGTGTCGAAAAGTATCCACTCAGAGAAGGCTTAGGAACAGTTTCCTACAACCTAGTCACTTCAAACGATCCTTTATGATCAAGTCTTCACCTCAACAGTGGCAGAGGTTTCTCCAAAGTAACCGACGATAGGCCCTGAATCCTTCATGACCAGCGGAGCTATTGATCTTCCAATTTTTGAAATGATCAAATGACATAGCAAGGATTGATTAGTGCAAAACAAAAATCACACACTAAATTTTTTCCTAAATATAAATGAAGCAGTCGACTAACTAGTGGGAAGGATGGTTACACCAATTGACACTAGAGAAACTAACTAGTGTAAGTGCAATTTGAACATAGAAGCACCTTCCAGGTATACTCTTTGAAGCGCAATTCGACGTATGCCCTAAGTATCATGGTATACCCCCGTAGTCACCTATGTAAGTCCGTAAAATATAGGCAACTAGGTTGTCAACTCACAGTGAGACACCAGGTGGGTACAATCAACAGTCAAGAAGATCTTAATGAGAAGGATAACAAGTTAGAATCCCTTCAAGGGTGCCAAAAGGAATTGTTCTGGAAGACAACTGAGGTTATCGAACAAATTTGAGGTCCACGAAGCTCTGTGAGAAAATGTGATCGGTATTGTTCCTGAGAAATACCCTCAATACACAATCCCCATTACGTTTAGTCCCACTTTGGAGGTTCATCTTCTCTTCGTTTCCTCACGTGACCTCGTGTTTATCCCTTGTGTTAGAGGGGGGTCCCAACTAACTCTTACAACATTGGAATTAAGACACTCCCTGTCTCAAACTCGGATTTTTGTTTTAAAATGGCCTTGAAGAGTTTCCTCTTCACACCTAATTCAAGGCCCTAAAACCCTAAACTAGTTGGTGAACCTTACAAAAAAAAAGTCTAATATATTTTAAGTTTAGAGTTAATTCTAAGTCTTGATTTATGCAAAGGATGTGGTCTTGCAACTGATTATGTTATGAAGAGATGAATAAGGAAGAGAACTTTAAAACATTTGAAAGAAACAAGATACTTCGAACTTTAAAGAAAAGCTTGTAAAACTCTTTGTCAAATTCAACTTTTCTAATCAATGTTTCAAGATCTTGTAATTAAAATTTTCCTAAAAAGTGTTTTTGTTTGACTAAGAAAAACTACTTGTATTTTAGGAAATCAAAAAGAACTTCGAAATTAAGACTCTTTTTCTTCTGCAAACAACAACCTTGACTACTTTACCAAACTAAATGCAAGAAAATAAATTATTATTATTATTATTTTAATTTTTCGAACTGCTTTAACAAGAAAAACCAAAGGTGAAGGGAAACCTATGGGTCGTCTAGGTTTTAAGAAAAAAATCTTATTAAAATTATTCGTTGATTAAGTTATTTAGGGTTTTTTATTTTTATTTTTAGGTTTAATGTGATTCTAATATTCCATAATTTTTAATTCACTGTTTTAATTTTAATTAATTATGTTCAAAAGTTCTAGGTCTTTAAGTTAATTAATGAAGGAAGGTTAGTGTATGTTATAACCAAAAATATTTTATATAAGTTGTTACTTAGGTTTATTAGGGTTCATTATTAATAAAATTGAGTTATTCTAAACTATGTTAACTTTAATTTTATTGTTTTTATTATAAGTAATTATGTTCATAAGCTCAACTTTAATAGTTTTATTAATGCTTTTTTATTTAATAAGTGTATTTTTCAAGTTAGGGTGTAATTCCTTCTGTGTAATTCCAAATAACTTCTGAAAAAATAAAGGGTTTTATATGTCTTCATATTTTATTTTCTCTGTGACTTACCATCACGTGTTCAAATGGCTACCCTTGGATAAAACAATTAACTATAAAGTTGACCTTGTACAAATATGGTACCCCACACTCTTGAAACAAAAATATTCATAAAAATTCTATGAAGTGCACAATGCTTTTATCTCTTCTTCTAAAACATTAATTTATGGACAGGGTACATTGATATTATCTCCATAAGATACATCTTTATTAGGAGGGAAAGGAATTTTTGAAGCTATGGAAAATTTGGTATTATCTAACTCTATTGTTCACATGAGAAACATTCATACCTTCCATATTATGTTGAGATATGTAAACAATACAAATTTTGGGCTCACATTTTTCATGAGAAAAGGAAAAAATAGTTCATCCCATTACCATGGAAAATTGGGGAAATAATTGAAAAAGAATTTCCCATCTTGATGAAATATCAACTCAATTTTACTTATTTAATATCAAGAAATAAAATGAAATCAAGGGTTTCAACCCTAATCAATTATTCATGACACACATGACATCAGTAGGATATAGCGTGTCAATTTCCAACCATTCTTATTGGAGAAGAAGAAAGTGACAGCCAAAACTCTCTAGGGTTCCATGTGGAAAAATTGCAAGAAGGCATTGGGATAGTAATCAATATCAATGATCAACACAAACATTGAGGAAGGGTTGTAAATGAAATAATTTCATGATCCCCAAATGTTTCCAAAATGAGTATCCCATCTAAAGGAAAACCCGAAAGTTCAATTCAAGAATAGATAAAGTCTTTGATTGATAAATTTGATGGCGGAGGAGAACAAAAAACTCCTAAGGGAAATCTTCAGAAGCCACCCAAACTACGAATTATCAATAAGAGGAAAAGAGGTACAATTAAAGAGGGAGAAAATGAATACATACCTAGAAATGAAGTTGACTAAGAAGACACGAAACTCGAAATTAATGTTGAAGAAATAGAAATTGCAAGTGAACAGAGACTACAAGAATGTAGAACAATTGCAAGAGAATTGGATACTGAAGATCCAATTATATTTGAAAAATATTCCCTTACCCTACATCATGCTACATTCAATAAAAAGATAAAGAAATCTAGTCATTGAAAAGGTGAATTCAGAAAATAAGAAAATTCAAGAGAAATGGAATTCAAATTTTGACTTTCAAGGGGTTCCACACTCTAAAGTCATGGAATTCCATGAAGTCATAGGAGAATCTTTAAAATTTTCAAATGGAGATATAGAAAATGAAAATTCAATTCTAAAAGATAAAGTAAGAGAATTGGAAAATTCCCCGATTCCCCCACCGTTGTTTGTCAGTCCTATCGCCACCATACAAGCCTTGAAGACTCTAGATGGAAGACTAGAATCAAGCTCAAGATTAAAAGGAACATCATTTTTTCTAGATTATATCAAGAGATATGTAGGTGATAACATCCAAATGAGAATTCCCTTGAATCATGAAACTTGGGATTTGGAAACCATGTTTATCTCTTTAGTCTTGAGAATGAAACACTTCATGAAGTATCTTCAAGCAAAATTAGAAAAACGATGAAGAATTTTACAAAAGAGTTATCTCTACTTTTAGCATAGGAGTCTCAATTCTTAGTGAATTTCATCTAAAAGTAGAGGATTTTCCTTCAACAATCCATTTAAAACAAGTAAAGGCATGTTGGCTAAAGATAATTAAAAGATTAAAAGAAATGTTGGAGGAATGTGATGTCATCAGTGAAAAAAAGGGTGAATTGTATTTAAAGTTAAACGAGTTATAACTAGCTGGATTGACTTAAGACATGGAGGAACCACACTAAATTATGAACTCAATACCTTTATCAAAGAAACAAATGGAAGAAAATTTGGACTCATTAAAAATTGCATCAGTAGAAAAGTTTAACAACCTGACTAAATATTCAAAGACAAAGGTAGAGAGTTGGTTAGTCTATTATGTCAAAAACAATTATGACATTGAAGATACTCTCCATCAAATCTTAATGTATTTAAATATGTTTAAAATTCATTATTTGATATCAAAGTTAGACAAGAGATAATTGTTGTACCTATGAGAGAATATATTGAAAATGTTAGAATATAGAAGATGGTGTGCTCGTTTTACCATTGATGATACCCTCTGTTGAGCTCAAATCTACCCAAGTAAATTAGAGTGCATTTATTGTCAACCCGGTGTTTGTAAGACTTAGAGGCACGTCCAAAGTATATGGATTTAGAGATAGTTTTTATCTTAAATGGAGATAAACCAAAAACCTATTCTAAG
>ML791993.1:1212071-1231996 GCA_009831015.1 Picea engelmannii | reverse complement strand
TCAGCATCGCAATTCACGTCCTGTTCAGCCACGTGAATTGCGCTCTTGACTGTGTCGGTTTGACTGCTAGCTGTCAGGACTCGTGTTTCAGCATCATGGCGGCCTCCTCTGTGTCTCAGCATCTTCACTTCTGAACTGAGTGATTGCTTCGTGTTTCGGCTTATGCGTCCTCAGATTATGTAGCAGCTCCGTGTTTCAGCATCTGCATCTTCGGACTGTGTAGCAGCTTCCGTGTTTCAGCAGCGACTTATATAGTTCTGTGTTTCAGCATCGGCCTTGAATACTATTCTGCAAATATGGACACTTATGCGCTTCTAATCAATGGTTAGGTCAAAAAGTAATGTAAAGTATTATGCAAAATGGATTAAGCATATAATAATGAGAAAGGACGTTGTGTACCTTGGAATGATCAGGTGAAATGATAGTATAAGTTAAAATACAGGTGATGAAGGGTATAATAATGGTAAAAAGTATGGGCAAAAAGGGTACAATATGTGGTCGTAACAGCTAGTAACCCTAGTGGCAGTTCTTCAGTGAGCTCAATATCCTAGAGTCTATGTTTCCTTCTAGCGTTTAGACTGAATGAAGGAGGTGTGGGCCCATAAAGTTTTAGAATATAGAATATGGTGTGCTCATTTTACCATTGACGATACCCTCATCACTCAACCATAGGCCTAAGCCACCCTCCGAGCACCTTAACCTTGACTGAGAATTACTCCGAAAGCAAACCCTAGGCTAGATAGCCAAAAAAGGTGTAGCACAC
Source organism: Picea engelmannii (assembly GCA_009831015.1). Taxonomy (NCBI): domain Eukaryota; kingdom Viridiplantae; phylum Streptophyta; class Pinopsida; order Pinales; family Pinaceae; genus Picea; species Picea engelmannii. Next base: position 1,231,233 of record ML791993.1, on the reverse strand, counting down.
CTTCCTCCAAGGATAGCTCACCAACAATAGTTGATCAGATAGTCCAAACCCTATCCAATATATAGTCCAAGACAACACTAAAACTGCTAACTGCAGCAGCTGCACCTGCAAATCTCCTCCACACGTTCGCACCAAACTGGGAACTATAGTGCACTCCAACTAGGAACTACAATTATGAGATTTTGTCAAATGAGAAGTGTCACGCCGTATTTATACTGGTTCTGCCAGATTTGTTGGGTCTGACTTCTCCTTCGGGATATGTGTCTGTTCAGTATATTATTATTATTTCTGGCCGACTTCTTCTCTTGGAGGCTAATAACCTAATATTAATTATCTTCTTGAGCCGACAAGACTTCTAGCGTTATTAGCCAACTCATTAGGGTTTTATCTTGCTTTCTAGAGTCTTCTATTCTCGTCACGTTCACACGTGGAGGTAAATACCTCCCGCAGCTACCATAATATTAACAAAAAATTGGTTAAAGCATGCTTTAATCAAAATAACGGAATTAGAAAAGCAGAATACAATTACAACTGGTTAGGTTGTTCTAGCAAAAGAAAGTTAAATAGACATACCAGCTAGCAAATAGAAGAGATATAGTCCATCACTATATGTCAAGTGGTCATATTTCATAATTCTCCATCTTCTATACTTCTCGTTCAGAAATCATCTAGCTTATGTCTTTTCATTCTATGAAAACTCATAGTTGATTTCTAATAGCTTTTGTCTTTTCTTCTATGTCAATGTTTTTCTTTTAAAGGTATGTGGGAGTTTGATCCCAGTCCATTTGGAAAAAATCCTTATTTTAATTTTATTTTTCATTGTAAAAACAAACAATTATTTTTTGAACTCCATGGAGAACTATTTCGAGGCATAACTTTAATGATTTATTAGAATTCGAGATTCCTGAGTACATGATTTTTGGAGTTTGCTCATCATAACATTTTCCAGTTTTAAATTCAATACTCATTTAAAGTTCTCTGCATTGTGGCCTTATATCTTTTCCATGTTATGATATGACCAATTGTTGTTTATATTGTGATGGATGTGAAGAATATGTTAATCTTATATAATTGTTTCATTACTTTTGTATAATATTGTAAATATATCATATTTATTTCTTGTATAAGTTCCTGGTCCTTTTCTCAGGAACCTTTCTTTTTTTATTACACTTTTTATATTTAAATTGTATTTTCATAGTTTAATTTAATGATTGCATAGGAGTACCACCTCTTTAAGAACATAGGGGGATTTATATGCATGATGTTTTTGTTGAGATTTTGAACAATATGATCAAAACAAATCTACCATATGGATGTGAAAAGTTCCTTTCCTCATGGTGATTTATGTAAAGAAATTTTCATGGAATATCCCCCTAGCTTTGTGACATATTTTAGTATTGTTTGTCTACTTTAGAAGTCTCTTTATGTGTTTCTCTTCAGTACTAGACGTTGGTTTGGATGTGCAAGAAAAAAAATGCACTCTCCTTGTTGACTACATAAGTTGATTATCATGGCATCGTTAATGCAGGTACAAAGGAAGTTTGGATTCACTATCCTGTTCACCCCTTTTCTTCTATCTATTGTGATAATTAGAGTGAAATTTAGGTGGTTGATAATATTGTTGCACATAGTAAAATGAATAATTTCAAACTTCATGTTCATTACTTGAAAAGTTTGGTTCAAGAGAACGTTGTCATTCTTGTCAATTGAAAAAGTGATGATTAAATTGTTGATATCTTTATGAATCCATTATTTTAAGCTAAGTTTGTTAATATAGGAGATATTATTGGGCTTTAGAAAGATACAATTATGGGGGGGTATCGTTATAACATAATGTCACCTTCTGAATCTACAGAAACATGTGTTGATGAGGAATGTTAAAACCTCAGGTTATGATGGTTCATCCCACTTCTACTTTAGACAATCGATAAGTCATTCAAATAGAAGCTAGAAATAGTCGGTTAGGTGGTCGACTAGATAGTCGGTCTGATGGTAAACTAGATTGTTGGTCAGCTAATCAACTAATAATCAAAGATATTTAGTCGATGGATCAAACAACTAAGAACCTGAATACATGTTGGATGACTGGATGGTCAAGTTGACTTGGTAATTCGACTAACAACACATCAACATAGATTTTTCAGAATTCATTCCAAACACTAACTGTTATATGTGGACAATATCTTCCCAACTTCAAGGAAATTGGTTAGATATAGAAACTATAAATAAAGGACTTTGTGGGTCGATATAAGTGTTTGTTCAATAAGTGATATTTGTATATATCGTGCATCGTGATGTTCTCGTCAGAATACATTGTGCTTAAGTGATGAAATAATGTCTTTCGACACCACCAATATTATTTAAAGTTTATTAATCTTTGTTTATTATATATATTATATTCTTGTTCCTCCCATAGTTACATCAAATCTGCAATAGGTTGTGTATGTAAGAAGAGTCAAAATGGATATTATATGTCATACTCATTAATAAAATTGACCTTAAATATATTGATTTGTGTTTTTGGTAATGTCATTCCTTCCATGAATGTTATAACATAAATTTGGATTGACATTGAATGATATTTGATGTGTATTCTTTTGGTAGAAGAAAACTTCTTGGAGTAAGAGATTTTTTTTTCAAAGAAATCATTTGATATGACGAAAAGAACAAAATTGCATATAAAATGTGAAAATGTATACATAAGTAGAAAAACACAGACAAAATGGGAAAGTATCATCAAGAGATGTGACCTTGACCTTTTACTATTACAGTAAGAATGGTCATTTTTTTGTGAAATTAGTGTAACCACATGCTTGCATAATTAGGAAAAGATATCAAGGACACTGTGCAGTTTGATGATAGTTTAGAGAAGAAATAATTCTATCAGACACATTCTTAATATCATTAGCCACAAAAAAAAAATATTATAATACATTGAATAGATTTAAGTCATTTAAATTCACTGGTAATGCATATAGCCTAATATTTACCTCATATTTATACCAAAGAATGATTCTAGAACTATTGTCCCTAAGAAGCCATGATATGGAAAAATTATTGAATAATTTTGTGAGAAAAAACCAAGTAATTAAATGTAAGAGTTTTCTTCTCTATGAAAAATTTATTATGTGCTTATGTATTTCTAGTCTTATAGGATGCAAGGTATAAAGATACCAATCAAGAGTTTTATGTCATCGGAAAAATTAATTCCAAATATTTTCTATTGGCAAGATAATTTGATTTTTTCTATTCTATAAATAGCATTTGTACTCTACATATTGAGTGTCCAAATAGGATGATTGATCTTCTGTATAGTCACCCTTGAATTTTTTCTCTTCTTGACATCCATAACCCTAATATAATCTTATGTAGCTACTAGGGTTTCATGTTTTTGGATTATGGTCATTCTAGTCATAGGAATGAATCCTCAACTAGAATATTCAACATATCCCATAATAATCTAGTGGATTAAGTGAACTTGTTGTTACACATCGAAATTACTCACTTCGATAGTGTCGCAAGTGTTGCAAGTGTCAAGAAAGAATACTTCCATAATGCCTATGTTGTACCTATAATGACATCAGAAAGACACTTGAACCACCTCAAACATTTGATTTGGAAGAAGAGGAATGGTTAACTGGGATTATGAACCTCTTGCCATATGAAAGAACCACTAAAGTTGAGTTTTTAGACGAGAGCGCTCCCCTATACCTCTCTCAGGAGTGCTAGCACCCCCCTAAAGACTATCTGGGAGAATTATAACACTTATCTGCCCTTTTTGTGGAGTGATCCTACTCTCAGGAGTGCTGGTTCCCCCCTATACATTACTAGGGAGTGTTATAATGCTCTGATTGCCCTTTTGAGGGAGTGCTACCTATTCTGGGCAACAGTTGGTTTGTTGAGAAGAATTGGGGAAATATCTCTTCTATCTTTGAAGGAAGTTGGATTTGAATCCTGAATCAAGCCGTGATCTTAGGGAAGATCCCTAACTGAAGGAGGAAAATCCTCAACTTACCCTAAAGATATCTCAAGTGGTTGGGCCTCTCTAAACCTATATAAGCAGGCCCTCTCATGGTGAAAAGAGGAGGATTAGAAGCATGAAACCTATGATCTCATAGGAAACACATAGTGAAGTGGAGGAGAATAATTAGTGAAGTTCTTGTCATTCAGATCATGGGTCTTTTGACCAAGGGTTAGACAAACAAGATTTGACGAAGCTGCTACATTCGCATCTACAGTTGTAAGTTTCTTTCATTATTGTTCTCATCAATATAATATGCTTGGCCTGTTTCTTTCTAGTATTGTGCTTAATCTCACATGAACTTGTCTCTAATAGATAGGTCTATTTCGAGCTAATATCAGTATAGTAGGAAGTGGTTGTACTTTTGTTTATCTGCAGGGCTTATCGAGGAGAAAAAGATTGGAGCTCAACTCGGACCGTGCAGGGACAAACACCGGTAAAAGGTACTTCTTTTCTTCTTCCTCCTCATACATTAGTTTATATAGACCTAAAAGGAAGTCAGTGTCCATGATAAGTGTCTTCTGTCTTAAGAGTTAAGAGTCTATTTCTCAAGAGGAGATCTACCTGTCCGCAGTTAGATTTTCCTTCAACAGAAACTGGCGACTCCATTGGAGAATAATAATAATGAACAACCAAAAAATCAAACACCTGCTACCAAAAAGAAACCACAATGAAAACTAAAATTCCCATGTATCATTTGTGGTGACAATCACTACACTCAAGATTGTCCACTTCGCAATGAAGTGGCCAAAATTTTCCAAGGAAAGTCACAACCCGTTGTGCTCACTCAGCCTTTTCCATAGCAGAAATCCATGGTTGCTCAAACCCCCTCTCTTGGGGGCAGTTCTAGCGATCCTCATGATGAAGCCTCATCGAGTGCACATATTTATATGTTTAATGGGATCAATTTGACCACTCGCTCTAAGACATACGACACACCAGGTAGCCTTGACAAAGGAAAAGACATTAATGGTAACGATACTTTACCGGATCCATCATCGTCCTCCATTATCCTTCCATCGGTTAATCCTCCATATGGACCACTTCAGATTGAGAAACCCACATTCGACTCTATCTTACGCCCTCCTAAGAGCACTGTTCGCAAAGCTACCTTTAATCCTAGTTCACATGCCGCCCAAAACTACAACATTGTTGAAGATTTGGCTCAAGCACCGTGTGCTATTTCTGTGTTATAAGTTATACAACACTGCACCAGTCAACGTATAAAGCACTTGGCCACTCTTGGCACTATTGATCCTGAGTCGTCCAATCAGATCATGTTTAACCTAGACAATTATGCGTCTCGACTCTCCCACCAACTCGCTTTCCAAGTTGATGTTGTTCACAATCAGTAAATCCACCGAACTATTCTGGATGAGGGAGCCTCGACTTGTGTCATGTCTTTGGCGTGTTGGAAAGGTTTAAAATCACTAGAACTCAACAAATCCCCAACGATGTTACACACCTTCGACGGGCGAGGTTTTCATCCCCATGGGCTTTTACAGTCCCTTCCCATCCAATTGGGTGGAAAAACTATTACTATTGATGTCGAGGTGGTCGATGCTCCCCTCGATTACAACCTGTTACTTGGGAAAAGTTGGTTTTATGCTATGACTATCGTTGCCTCATCATTTTTTCGATGTGTCCAATTTCCTCATCAGGGCAAAATTGTCACTGCTAATCAATTGGATTTCTACACGATCGATGCTCGCGTTCCCGCTACCAACAATATTCCTTTCTTGGGAGACCACAAGATCACGTATGAAATCATTGGTGTTGGCTTACTGGAAGATTCTAGACTCATGGTTACCTTCCCTACACCACTTCCACCGACTACACATCATATTTCCACCATCAATATGATTTCGACTGTGGCTTATCAATCTTTGAAATCATGTGACCCTTCGATTGTATCTTATCCATTGGAATTCGATGCGCTAGGTGACACCATGCCACTTGGTCCAGCCGAACCATCATACATTTCTACCCAATCTGCTTCTCCCTCATCGGATGACCAACATCTATTGGCACCCAACAGTTCCTCGATGCAATCATGGTTGAGTTCCATGTCACCTGCGATCGACTACATTTCCCCAATTTTTCTCTCGGATGAATCTATTCCGGAAATGATTTGCATTGACAAGTTACCTCGGGATGATAAGCGTCACCGATCCTCTTTTCTTCCCCCTTGTGAAGAAATTCGGGAAAATATATAGTCTATCTCCCCTCCCGACGACGATTTGCTATCATCTCCCATGCCTTCGACTTTTGATGATTTGGATCCAGTAGTTGACATGGTGATTTCTTCGATAGATTTATTGGAGCCTGATCTCCTTACTCCTATCGCGACCCTCGACATGTGTTCCTTCCCGAGTGATTATCTTCCATCCAACGAATATCTCCTGGAAGCCATGACTGAGTTTTGTCCCTTGACATGGTATCCTTCCAGAGCATTATCCTCTTGGAAGCCATGATCAAGAAGCAATCACGAGCATAGTTTCTCTTCTCTGTGGCAAGCTCATTAAAAAATGAAACAGAGGTCCTGAGCATAGTTCTTTTCCTATGTCAAGATCGTTAAAAAATGAAATAGTCACCTCTCTTGAACCTTCTTTTCATCCACCCTTCTCTTTCTCATCTTGTAGAGAAATTGGTGACAACCTCAAAGTCGGTGAATGAATTAAAGCTTGGAGGGCATGTCTCCAGACTTTGATGATATTTCTGGAGTTAAGCCACTAGTTTTCAAGCTGGGGGCATACCGAGCTTAGTCTTTGTTCTTTTTCATGCTCGTAAATACATGAGAATGCATCCGGGTAAAATTTTATCTCTTTTTCGGACCTGTATGGATACATGAAAAATGAACCCCCTGGAGTCTCCTTTAAGCTCTTTTCAGACTCTCTAAACATGAAAAGATCATCGAGTGATATTGCTTCCTTTCAAACTTGTTAAAAGGTTTGAAAGGGCGTCTTTTGAGTGATAATTTATCTCTTTTTCGGCCTCGCGAGACTAACATTACAAAAAAGGACAATATTGGAGTCATCTTTGAGTTCTTTTCAGACTCTCTAAACATGAAAAGATTACCGAGCGACCATTTTCTTTTCACGCTCGTTAAAGTATTTGAAGAAAACATTCGTTGAGTGATAGTTTATCTCTTTTTCAGTCTCATCAGACTACTTTACAAAAAAGGAACTGAGAGAGTTCTCTTTTAAGTGTTTTTCCAGACTCTATAATCATGAAAAACCTTCGAGTTTTTTGTCTTTGGACTCGTTAAACAAAACATTGACAGGCCCATACGAGATCGAACCCTTACTTCTTCTAGTTCATTAAACAAAGGAAGATGAACTTACCGAAGGTGAGTTATATCGAGCATGTGTTACCCTCCTTGAGCTCGTTAAATTAAAAACAGGTACTTGTCTATCTGGATGGGGGGGAAATTGAAAGCAACAGGCCAAGCAGTTTTTGAGAACATTACCAGTAACTCTTAGAGTCACCCTTGAACACAACACCTTTTCTTTGTGCACATCTTAATCTACTGAACCTCTACACTGAACCAATCCTCTAAGTTTTTCTTACTCCTTTGGGTTACTGGATGAAAGTCACAAGTATCCACTACATTATCGTGTTTTGGTCTGTGTCATGTTTCTGTTGTTGTGCCTCAGTGTTCAAGGGAAGTATCTGCCTCGAGAGTCAGCCATCACAAATATCTTGTCTCAATACCCGTGTCAATCCATGATTATTTGATCTACCAATTACATCTCTGTGTCTGTTTCGTGTCGTTGATGGGGGATACATCAAGGCCCTCCTTCGACAAGTCTATTCCTGTCAACTTCAACACATTATCCAGGAACTAGACTTAGAAACCAGTTAGTACTTTGGGACCTTCATGCCTCAATGGTGGGCCTCCTCACATTCGACAGTGGGTTTACATCATTGACCTCTGATCGAATGATTCCACGAATGATGCAAGAGCATCACCAACATCAAGCAAGCCAGCGCTGAAGACAATGGACAACTAGACAAGCGCCAACGCAAATTTTGAAATTACCTTGAAGTTGATGCGCAATTTTGAATGAAGTCATTAAGAAGGAGCACACTTGTATAATGTAATGGACCTTGAGAGATTTTCTCTCGTCCTTAGTAGATATAAGGCATTTAAAGTAGTTAATGCAAGTAGGTAGAATTGAATGTGTAGATTAGACAGTTTTAGAGCGCAAGAGGGAAACGTGATATAGACACCCTCATTGTGTATTGTAACATTATCAGAGGAAGTAGATTAAAGCATAAGAAGAGAATAGAAGAGAGGCAGAGAGATGTGTAAGAACACCCATGTACAGATATTTGAATTAATAGAAAGAGGTTGATTCAAATCCATGGTTTTGTGTTTGTTCTCTGTATATTGATGTTGAATAATATGCTCATGAATGTTTGCTTCCTGTTATACATTTTCTTTATGTGTTATGTATATGATTTCATATTTGAGTTTGAAGTCTGAAAGGAAGAAGGAATGAGTTTCAATTGTTTCTCTACTTGAGCCAGAGTTCCTGCAAGGAGTGCAGTTGAAGTGTCCGCAAGGAGTGCGTTGACAAAGGACTCAGGTAGTTAAGATTTTGTTCTCATTCATTTAAAAGTGGAGTTGAGCATAGGATTCGTGCAAGGAGTGAGTCGGTTGAGTGAAGTCTCAGGGTTGTGGACCTAAGTGAAGCATTTGAGAGACTGCTTCTGCAGGAGTGCACAGGGTCGAAGGAAGTTCAATGCTTAGAAGTGTCTCAAGGTTTCCGCAAGGAGTGTGTGCAAGAGTCTTCTTTAAGACTCAGAGTTATAAGGAATCTGAGGAAGGATAAGGCCTTTGAAACTATTGAAGGGTAGGGCCGAGAAGTTGTACCGGGAAGAAATAAGAAATCTTTGTAGGTTTGCGTGTAGGTGGACAAGTTTTTATGGAGGAATACTTGGTTCATTTCATGGAAATCATCAGGAGCAACGGACGGTCGGAATTCTCCGAGGAGGAACCACGAAGTGTCGTGGGCTGTTAGATCTCATGAAGGATAAAGTGAGTTACCACGAGTATTTCATAGGGGTTCTAAGCTCTGAAGGGCCAGGACCATAGATCCGAGCCATAAGGGTCGTCGGATTTACTCGTGAATTCCTTGTCGGGGTTTCGTTGGTTGAAATTCCATCAACACTGCAACGGGAATTGTGAAATGCGATATCCTGATGGCTAAGAGAACAGTGTGGGGCCACAGGAGTCAATGGAGTGGACAAGTGGCGTGCTATTTCAGAGTTTCGTGGAGTAAAGTCCCGAACTCATTGCATCAGGATTCACGATACCGCGAAGTCCGAAATCCCGACAGAGGTGACGTAGAGGTGAAAGTCAAACTCATGAAGTGTATCGGAGTTTCGACATATCAGGATTCGAGAGTCGGCGCGATAAGTTGTTTGACATCACGATAGGGAAAATCCTGAAAGGAAAAGTGAAAGGTCAGCGTTGACTATTGTCGGGTTTCGGGGATTCGAGAGACCAATGCTCGACCTACGGATTCGCGAAAGCGCGAATTCCAATCCCCTAAGTGCAAAGAGGGGATCCCACGAGGATTTATGTGGGTGTAAATTTTATGATAGGTAAATAGAATAACCGTTTGGAGTTCTTCGGGCCATGGAAAAAGAAAATATCATGTGTTGATGTGGACCTATCGACCTGCGAGTTGTGAGGGCGTCGAAGACATCATCTAGTATCATAGCACATAGAGGATTATTTTCTTTCTGTAGCAGAGAAGAAGAAGAATTCACCATGCCACCAAGGAGAAGGGACAAGAAGACACCCAATCCACTAGAGGAGAGGGAAATTCCGAGAAGAACAGGCAGGCAGATGACAGATCCAGTTATGGAGAGAGAGATGCATGATCTACAAGCCAGACTCGAAGACATGGAGATAGCACAAAGACACACAGTTAGTGCGGGGGATCTTAGTGATTCTGAAAGTGAGATTGAGGATAAACGTGAAGAAGAAGTTGCAGTTGAAGATGCATCAAACAAACGTTTGATCAGAGCTATTGCAAGGATGGGTGCAAGAGCGAAGATGGACATTCTAGTTTATGAGGGAAACTTTGATGCAAAGGAGATTCTAGAATGGATTAGAGCTCTAGACACATACTTTGCATATGAAGATATCGAAGAGGACAAGAAAGTCAAGCATGTTTTCACAAGATTAAAGGGACATGCAACATTGTGGTGGGATGAACTACAAGATGACAGACACTGCAAGGGAAAGAAGAATATCAAGAGCTGGGATAGAATGATCGCGAAGATGAAGGTGAAATTCATCCCCAGGGATTATCAAATTACTCTGTTCAGGAGAATGCAGAACTTGAGACAGAAGTTGGTGACAGTGAAAGAATAAACAAAGGAATTCTACAAACTGAACATCAGGGCAGGTCATCGGGAGAACGACGATGAGAAAGTATCCAGATACATGAATGGCCTGAGATATGATATCCAGGATGAGATGAGCATGGTTACCATCCGAACAGTGGAAGATGCTTATCAGATGGCTCTAAAAGCTTAGGAGAAGCTGAGCCAAAAGAAGAGTCAAAGAGGTCGAGGAAGAAGTCAGCCCAGGGGCAAATCAGTTGCCTAGGATAAATATTAGAAGCCCAAGGAGGATTGGAAGAAACCTCAGACTTGAACTGAGAGAGGTGGAACCTCACAGAGAGGACAACATACTGAGCAGAGAGGAGATTATGCTGATAATAACACTTTTCCTTGTACTAGAGGTAGAGGAAGAGGAAGAGGTGGAGTAATAACATGCTTCACATGTGGAAAGAATGGGCACAAGTCTTACGAGTGTCTAGATAAAAAGAAGGAGAGTGGAGAAGCTCACATCGCCGAAGCACAAAGGTGGGATGTTGAGGTAGAAGATGTTGAAGGCGGAAGATCACTGATGATGCCAAAAGTCCTTTTGACACCCGAGAAGGAGGTGGAGAGTTCATTCCAAAGGACCAGACTTTTCAGGACTGCTTGCAAAACCAAAGACAAGGTATGCAAGGTCATTGTAGACAGTGGTAGAATGGATAATATTGTTTCTACAGAGATGGTAGAGAGGCTGGAGTTGGAGACGACTGATCATCCAAGCCCATATAGAGTTTCGTGGCTACAAAAAGGACACCAGGTAACTGTCACTAAACAATGTTTAGTTGAATTTAAGATAGGAGGATATAATGATAAGATCTTGTGTGATGTCATTCCTATGGATGTTTGTCATCTATTGCTGGGTAGACCATGGCAATATCACATAAATGTGATTCATGATGGGAGAATGAACACATACACCCTAGAGAAGAATGGGAGGACACACATGTTGCTTCCAATCAAGGATAAGGAGGTGAAACTGGAAGTAGGCAACACTATACTTCTCATGAGTCGGAAGGAACTTCTTACAAATGTTAAGAAGAAGGAGGATCCACAATTCATAGTGGTCAGAAAACCGAAGATTGTTTTGACCAGCACCAGAGTAGATGATTTACCAGAAGAGGTTCAGGAACTCCTAGAAGAGTTCGTTGACGTAGTAGCGGACGAATTACCTCGTTCAATGCCACCGATTAGAAGTGTGAGTCACCATATTGATCTCATACCAGGAGCTAGTTTTCCAAAAAAAACCGCGTATAGATTGATGTCGCAAGAGAATGAAGAGGTTAAGAGGCAAGTCCAGAAGTTGTTGGACAAAGGTTTGGTTAGGGAAAGCTTGAGTCTGTGTGTTGTTCCAACATTACTCAGTCCGAAGAAAGACGGAGGCTGGAGGATGTGTACTGACTCGAGGGAGATTAACAAGATAACCATCAGGTACAGATTTCCATTGTTGAGGATGGATGATCTGGTGGATTGCTTGAGCGGAGCAAAATATTTTTCAAAGATTGATTTGAAAAGCGGTTATCACCAGATCCACATGAGAAAAGGTGATGAATGGAAGACAACATTCAAAACCAACGAAGGGTTGTATGAATGGCTTGTTATGCCGTTTGGTTTAACAAATGAATCGAGTACCTTCATGAGGCTGATGAATGAAGTCTTGAGGGAGTTCATCGGTAAATTTGTCATTGTGTATTTGGATGACATACTGGTTTACAGTAAAACAGTGGCAGAGCATCTGAAGCATTTGGCTATAGTGATGCAGAAATTACAGCAGGAGAAGTTGTTGATAAATATGAAGAAGTCCTCATTCATGAAGACAAAGATCATTTACTTGGGATTTTTTTATTTCTGTAGATGAGTTGAGGATGGATCCAGATAATGTGGAGGTAATCAAGAATTGGCCATCACCAAAGAATATCCTTGAGGTGAGAAGTTTTCACGTATTAGCTAGTTTCTACCGAAAGTTCATCAGGAATTTCAGTGGAATTACCGCAGCAATGATGGACACAGTGAATGAAAGACACAAATATTTTCACTGGACTGAAGAAGATGAGAAAAGTTTTAATCTGTTGAAGAGGAATATTACGGAACAACCAGTTTTGGTGTTGCCGGATTTCCGAAAGACATTTCAGGTGAAATTCGATGCAAGTGGATTTGCAATCGGGGCAGTCTTGAGTCAGGAAGACAGACCAATAGCATACTTCAGCGAGAAGCTGAATGAAGCGAAAGTGAAGTACTCCACTTATGATAAGGAGTTTTATGCTATCATCCAGGCATTGAATAAATGGAGGCATTACTTGATCCTGAAAGAGTTTGTCTTATACAGTGATAATCATGCACTACAGTTTGTGACTCAACAGGAAAATTTGAATTAGAGACATGTCAAATGGGTGGAATACATGGAAAATTTCACTTTTGTGATCAAACATATTTCTGGTACTGCTAAAAAAGTGGTTGATGCTTTGAGCAGAAAGTGTTTGCTGTTGTAGGAGTTCAAAGTCAAAACATTAGGTTTTGATGATCTCAGGGACATGTACGCAGATGATCAGGATTTTAAGGAAGCGTATGAAGAAACTGAGAATCCAATTCTCAGGGATAGAAGCCAATGGGTAGAGTACATGATCCAGGAAGGATTGTTGTTCAGGGGAAATCAGCTGTGTATTCTGAAATGCTCCATGAGGGAGAACTTGCTAAAGGAGAAACACAGTGGAGGATTAGCAGGGCACTTTGGTCACGAAAAGACATTCGCAAAGTTGAATGAGTCATACTTTTGGTCGGGAATGCGAGAAGATGTTAAGAGATTCATAGACAGATGAAGAATTTTCCAGTATTCGAAAGTAAGGAAGCAGAATGCGGGATTTTATCAACCATTTCCCATACCAGAGAGGCCATGGGATGCAATTAGCATGGATTTCATATTGGGGTTGCCAAGAACACAAAGAGGTTGTGATTCGATCTTTGTGGTAGTGGATAGATTTTCCAAAATGGCACACTTCATTCCATGTCAGAAGACCAGTGACGCAACTCACACTGCGAATCTATTTTTCAAAGAAGTAATTCGACTTCATGGCTTACCAAGAAGCATAGTTTCGGATCGAGATAAAAAATTCCTAGGGCATTTTTGAGGACCTTATGGAAGAAGCTGGGAACTAACTTGTCGTATAGTTCGGCTTATCATCCTCAGACGGATGGACAGACAGAAGTGGTGAAAAAAATTTTGGGAGACTTGCTGAGAAGCTTGGTGACATAGCACCACAGCCAGTGGGACAACATATTACCACATGTGGAGTTTGCTTATAATGACTCGGTTAACAGGAGCACAGGGCAGAGTCCATTTCAGGTTGTCTATGGCATGAAGCCAAGAGGAATTTATGAATTGAGAGATTTAGAATAGACTGCGACTAGGAGCGCTATTGAAAAAGATTTCGCAGAGGCGATGAAGGAACTTCACAGCCAGGTGAAGCAGCGACTGCTGAATTCAAGCCAGGAGTATAAGCATAGAGCAGATCAACACAAGAGATAACTTCAGTTTGAGGTCGGTGACTTGGTTCTGGCACATTTGAGGAAAGAAAGGTTCCCGAGAGGAACATATAATAAGTTGAAGATGAAGAAAATCGGGCCATGTAAGGTCTTGAAGAAATTTGGGGCAAACGCTTACGAGATTGAATTACCCGATGGGATCGAAATTTCTCCGATATTCAATATCTTTGATTTTTACCCATATAAAGTTGAGGAAGCAGGGAATAGAAATGAGCAACCAGTGATCCAGTGGACAATGTAGATGCCAGTGGCAGAAAATCCGCAGATGGAGCACATACTGGATAAAAGAGTGAGCAAGAAGACCAGGAAAAAACAATATTTTGAGTATCTGGTCAAATGGAAGAACTATCCAATTGAATATACCAACTGGGAGAATGAAGAGGAGATCCAAAAGCATGGAAAGACCGTGCGCGAGCTCATGGAAAGGATCCCATGAAAATTTTCAAGCCAGGTAGTATGATGCAGGAGCATCACCAACATCAAGCGAGCCAGTGCGGAAGACAATGGATAGTTGGAGAAGCGCCAACGCAAATTTTGAAATTACCTTGAAGTTGATGCGCAATATTGAATGAAGTCATCAATAAGGAGCGCACTTGTATAATGTAATGGACCTTGAGCGATTTTCTCTCGTCCTTAGTAGATAGAAGGCATTTAAAGTAGTTAATGCAAGTAGGTAGAATTGAATGTATAGATTAGACAGTTTTAGAGCGCAAGAGGGAAACAAGATATAGACATCCTCATTCTGTATTGTAACATTATCAGAGGAAGTAGATTGAAGCATAAGAAGAGCATAAAAGAGAAGCAGAGAGTTGTGTAAGAACACCCATGTACAGATATTTGAATTAATAGAAAGAGGTTGATTCAAATCCATGGTTTTGTGTTTGTTCTTTGTATATTGATGTTGAATGATATGCTCATGAATGTTTGCTTCCTGTTATACATTTTATTTATGTGATGTGTATATGATTTCATATTTGAGTTTGAAGTCTGAAAGGAAGAAGGAATGAGTTTCAATTGTTTCTCTACCTGAGCCAGAGTTCCTGCAAGGAGTGCAGTTGAAGTGTCCGCAAGGAGTGCATTGACAAAGGACTCACGTAGTTAAGCTTTTGTTCTCGTTCATTTAAAATTGCAATTGAGCACAGGAGTCGTGAAAGGAGTGTGTCGGCTGAGTGAAGTCTCAGGGTTGTGGACTTGAGTGAAGCATTTGAGAGACTGTTGCTGAAGGAGTGCACAGGATCGAAGGAAGTTCAACGCTTAGAAGTGTCTGAAGGTTGCCACAAGGAGTGTGCACAAGAGTCTTCTTTAAGACTCGGAGTTATAAGGAAGCTCAGGAAGGATAAGGCATTCGAAATTGTTGAAGGGCAGGGCCGAGAAGTTGTACTAGGAAGAAATAAGAAAGCTTCGTAGGTTTGTGTGTAGGTGGACAAGTTTTCATGGAGGAATACTTGGTTCATTTCGTAGAAATCATCAGGAGGAATGGACGGTTGGAATTCTTCGAGGAGGAACCGCAAAGTGTTGTGGGCCGTTAGATCTCATGGAGGAGAAAGTGAGTTACCACGAGTATTTCAAAGGGGTTCTAAGCTCAGGAGGGCCAGGAATGTAGATCCGAGCCATAAGGGTCGTCGGATTTTCTCGCGAATTTCGTACCAAGGTTTCGTGGGTTGAAATTCTGTGAACACTGCAAAGGGAATCGCGAAATCGTGAAACCCGATATCCCGATGGCTAAGAGAATAGTGTGGGGCCACAGGAGTCAGTGGAGTGGACAGGTGGCACGCTATTTCAAAGTTTCATGGAGTAAAGTCCCGAACTCATTGCATCAGGATTGGCGATACCACGAAGTCTGAAATCCCAACAGAGGTGACGTAGCATTGAAAGTCAAACTCATGAAGTGTATCGGAGTTTCGACATATCAGGATTCGGGAGTTGGTGTGACAATTTGTTTGACATCGTAATCGCCGAAATCGCGATAGGGAAAATCCTGAAAGGAAAAGTGAAAGGTCAGCGTTGACTATTGTCGAGTTTCGGGGATTCGAGGGACCAATGCTCGACCTACGGATTCATGAAAGCATGAATTCCGATCTCCTAAGTGAAAAGAGGGGATCCCATGAGGATTTATGTGGGTGCATATTTTCCGATAGGGAAATAGAAGAACCATTTGGAGTTCTTTGGGCCGTGGAAAAAGAAAATATCCTGTGTTGACGTGGAACTTTCGACCTACGGGATGTGAGGGCATCGACGACATCATTATCTCATGCATTCACATTCGTTGGAATGTACTATAGTACCCTGGGAATCATTGACATTAATGATGACTTCCCTCGTGCTTGTTAATGGTTTACATCATTGACCGGTAATCAAGTGGTTTCTACCATGTTCGACATTAGTACATCTATTCACATGGTTAGATTCATACTACATCGGGATTGGTAAGAAGACACTGGGTTGAGTCATCACTCTTATATGTACTTTGCCCAGGTTGTGATGGAGTTTCTCTTGAACAATGACATGTATATTGTCACATAGATCCACTTTGTATTGGTCATGGCTATGTCTTGTCATCTCGTAGATCCGCTGTGTATTCTTCATGGCTACGATTAGTTCAGGTCATGGGAGTATAGATCCACAGTGTATCTTCGGTGGCTATACCTTTTATCAATACAATTATGGATCCGTGGTGTATTTTATGGCGGCCATATCTTGCAAGTCTTTATCACCCAAGCATAGGTATGCCTGCCTTGGGTTTGAAACATGTCATAATATTTGTTGGATGTTTGTGTGCAGCTTCTATCAGGTTCTCTGCATCTATACCCTTGCTTGAAAGTCTACAAAGCATTTTAGTTATCATTTCTTGTCTTCTAACTTCATACTTTGGGGGGCAATCTGTTACACATCGAAATTACTCACTTCGATAGTGTCACAAGTGTCGTCATTACAAGTGTCACAAGTGTTGCATGTTTCTCGCAAGTGTCGCAAGTGTCAAGAAAGCATACTACCATAATGCCTATGTCATACCTATAATGACATCAGAAAGACACTTGAACCAACATAGTGAAATGGAGGAGAATAATCAGTGAAGTTGTTGTCATTCTGATCGTGGGTCTTTTGACCAAGGGTTAGACAAAGAGGATTCGATGAAGTTGTTGCATTTGCATCTACGGTTGTAAGTTTCTTTCGTTATTATTCTCATCAATATAATATGTTTGGCCTGTTTCTTTCTAATATTGTGCTTAATCTCACATTAACTTGTCTCTAATAGATAGGTCTATTTCGAGCTAATATCAGTAGAGTAGGAAGTGGTTTTATTGGAGCTCAACTTGGACCATGTAGGGACAAACACCAGTAAAAGGCACTTCTTTTCTCCTTCCTCCTCATACATTAGTTTATATAGACCTAAAAGGAAGTCAGTGTCCATGATAAGCGCCTTCTATCTTAAGAGTTAAGAGTCTATCTCTCAAGAGGAGATCTACCTATCTGCAAGGAGATTTTCCTTCAACACTTGTGCAATGAAATAAATCCTTCTATTCCTTTTGTGTAATTCCAAATGACTTCTTGAGAATTTATGTTACCCAATCCCCTAGCTCGAAATATAATTGATCTATTGGTATTTTTTAGAAAATAACCTAGTAGGTATGTAATGGGTTTGAAGTGGGTTTATTATTATGTTTGTAGATCTTATTTCTTATTGAATGAAAAAAAATTTAATTCAACGTTACAATGTTTCAAACAAAAATAATATCAATATGTCTCGTGTAACTCGCTTAGAAGGTTTTTATTATATTATTTTTTAAAGAATGATTAGAACCTAAATAAACAAATAAGAACATGTGTATGCATATGTGCATCTACCTCAGTACAATATCCATGTACAATGATTCTTTCTGATATTGGTAAAAAATTATGCTCCCACCAATTATTTCATGTGTGCCATGGTTATCATATATTCAGAGTGAAAAACCTTTAGTCTAAAGTGAGTAGTGAAAGGTTAGATACTATACAGAATTAGGTGACTTCACATTGAGCTTTGTTAACAATATATCTAAATATCTCTCCAATTCCTAGATAGTTTTAGTATGTTCATCTATGGGTCATCTTGGTTGAGTGCACAAAGTGTTACAGTATTTCCTTTCCAAAAAAATGTAGGAATGGTTTATGAACATGTGATAGAGATACCTATATATGTGTTGTTTGTATATATAGCTCTCTTCCTATATTTATAGGCATAGGTTGTCTATTGATTATTTGTCCTCGTGTAAGTCATCTAAAACACCCTTATCCCATTTGTTGATTAACACCCATGACCATAGACTCAAAATATTACATTTTCTATATATTATGAATGGGTGTAATGTGTTCCATAATTTATAGGCGTTTTCAACCATTATAGTCACCCAGATCAAAAAATATATATGTATATGGGTTATCCCATTTGGAAAATGGTGGCATAGTAGAAATATACTCATGTTTATTCTTGTTTTTAGTTAAATTCATAAACTACAAGAGGCATGTCGTGGATGAAGATTGGATTGGTTTATAGTTGGTGTTTATTCAATTTTATTGTAAGTGATTTCAATTTCAATTTATATGATAAGTGAGTTAAACCTTGATAACATACCCTTGTTCTAGTTAGTTCCATACAACTATCATATTTTTGAAATAAATCCTTATAATTGATCTAGAATGGATAATTATATAATTTTTCATCTATCTTGATTTTTTATGAGAGAAAATATTAGAATAATTGACTTACATGACCCATTTTAGGAATAGATCCATTTTGGTGATTTAGAGTTTGGAAACTTCCATATCTCATTTAAGACATTAGACAAGTGTTTTGGAATCCAAACATTACAACATTAGATCATACCACCTCAACATTGTTTACACTAAATGTGCGATGAATATAAGTGTGACAGTAAAAATAAATAGTGAAGACGTACATGCCTCTTCCCTTTCAAGAGGCAAGGGATGAGATATATTTCCTTTTGAATGGATTTTAACTTCGCATTATTAAGTACGTAGTTGTACCTTTTATTAAGTTTTATGAAGTTTTATGTTGATCAAATACAATAATGGCCTTCCATAATTATGTATAAAAACAATACAAAGGGTCCTTAGTGGTGGAACAATACACATATGCTACCTCACAAATTGTTAGCCACCTAGAAATTGTAATCAAAATTTTTATACAAGAAACTAAATGAC
>ML791993.1:1201168-1212051 GCA_009831015.1 Picea engelmannii | reverse complement strand
AAAAAAAAAAAAAAACTCAAACATAATATATATACTTAAAGGGACTTTATAATATGTCTAGAATATTAATATGATTAATGATAGGAGTATATATAGTAATAATAGTAATATATTTTTAAGGTCATGGTCAAGCCACACTAAATTGGTGTATGAGACCCCCTTGTTTGTGGGACAAGGGACCCCCCTCTACCCAGTGATTTGACTGGTAAAATCTACGAAGGTATGCATACCTGACCCCCCTCTGTATTTGAACTTGTGACCTCTTAAGAGGAAATAGATGTTTGTGGCTATTTATTTTGATAAAATTCTTATTTTTAGGGAGAGAAGAGAATAATATGTAGAGAATTGAAGGAAGGAAAATTTTACGGGCTAAATTTCATCCATGGGATAATTTTCCCAGTATTTTTCCAAGAAATAAATAAACAATATCCATCTTTTCTAAAAAGGATTCTCCTAACTCTTATACGATAAAATTATTTTACTCTAAAAATGACAAAATTTTCTAGAAACTTTATAAAATCCTTAAAATTTTGAATATGTTTACAAAAAAATCACCAGATATTAAGGTTTTCATTTTAAGAATTAGTAAGATTCATCAAGGTTTATACACATTAAGATAAGCATAGATCCTTAAAATATTTCTTGAATTTGGCGTTATTATTTAAAGTGATAAAGAGAGAATCAATTACAGATAAGCATGAATACGTGTGAATTATTAAAGTAAGAGTTAGTGTAACTTATTTTTTTCTTCTCCAAGTATAGATTGTGAGGGGATTATAAATAACGTGAATGATATATTGGAATGGCCCACACCTTGTAGTGCCAACCTAGAGTACTTAATTATTGATCTTAACTACAATTTTTATAAGTGTCTAAATTTTTTTTATGTTAGTTGTTGTTAGTATCTCTTGTCAATATTTCGAGAAGGTTTTTGAATGCATTTATGTTGTATTTTATTACCATGAACCATATATTATTTTTTATAATTCATGTAATAATTTGGTGTCTTTTGGGTGTGTGTTTTATCTAAGAATTTGATTTCATAGAAAGGATAATAGAAAATATAAACAGATCTAAAGATCTGTACATGGTAGGAATTGTACACATTTTATATTACTTTTCTCGTGTAGATTTGATTTTTGGTTTCTAGATTGATTTGAAATTTCAATTGTGGAATATTCATTGAGATGTAAAACATTGATCATTGGAAGAAAACATCAATAGAAATGGATTTATTATGATTCTTTCAAAAAATTCAATCCAATAATCCATATTCCCTTCATACTTTGATCTCTTTTGAGAAACTTATCACTAATAGAGATGCCAACTCTTGTGATAATGCATCTAATATCCATATAATGTATGAGACAATGGGTTAATGTAATGATCAAAGTTAGATATATGCATTTTCACCATAATTTGGAAATTCAAATGTTAATGGTTTTTCCTTGGAAGATGACACAATCAATTCATGGGAAAGAAAAAATTCCAATGCGACATAAGGGGGTTAATCTACCTAGAGTGGGTCTCAAAATTTCCATTTATTGAATCAACACCTCCAACCATTAAGAAAGAAAAATTATGAGAAGTTAGATTCATTATATGTAGTTTGAAACTTGGAAAGGTAATGAACTTGTAGATGAAGTTAGATATAATAGAGGAGCATGCACAAAATGTGTCTGATAAGAAAATTGTAAATTGAGAGGATAAATTTATCAGAAGATGGAAATATTCTAAGGAATGTTGACATGTAAAATATGAAGATGAATATAAGAAATATTTAATAAGGGAAAACTTGAGGCAAGTGAAGGAACCATCACATATTTATTTGGAAAAATGGTGGAAAGAAATTTATTAAACATTGTAATTCACATATTATAAGAGCTCGTCCTATGAAATATTATCCAATTTACATGAAATATCTATCTTTTCTTCAAGTGTGAAATTTTCTATCTTCTCATTAATCTATAATGAGTGGTTTGGAATGGGAAAGATATATCAAGTATAAAAGGATTATGTGAAAGAGAATATTTTGACTGCTAGGAGTTTTTCATTTTTTTTTTTTTATGAAGTTACGACTACAGATAATGCTTCATGGATATACACATGTATTTATATGGTTAATAACCATATAAAGAATTCCTATCTACTTGGGATTCATAAAATGAGGTTTACTTATATAGCTTAAAATATTTATGAACTTATTATTAATAGTTTGAAGTAAATTGGTGGTATGGATCATTCAATGATCACAAAAAACATTATGTGTAGGATAATATGGACCATATGGAAAGGAGAAAGGAATGGCCTTTGTGTGAAACTAAAATTATTAGTTTCACCGCACATATGCTTAGTATTAATTGTATGGTTCATATGATGAATATTTTATTTAAAATACTAAGCAATCTTCCATCAATTTAAAAAGTTTAATATCATCTATGTGAGGTTTATACATACTTTTTTCATAGTCACAAATTATTTCAAGAGTTTCGACAATTTGTTGAAAATGTTACGAATGGAATGAAGACACTAAAGGGATTTCATACAAGATGGATCTAATTTAATGGGACAGATAAAAGAATATTCAGTGAGTACCAATCCTTGGTAGGGGTGATGTATGAAAATCCCTTTAGTGTAGACAATGTTCAAGATCTTATGTTTTGACTAACTGATATAGAGACATTATCAATGTTGGTTGAAATTATTCAAGATATGTTATATGAAATGAATGTTCTCATGAAAATGTCCTAGAGTCACACAATATATATTGAAGAATACACAAATTCAAGAAAATTAGCATGTCTTTCATTGGATAATTGGTATATGGTGCCAAGGTATTTTACAGGTCCACAATTTACAAATTGGACTAGGATCATCAATATAGAAAATAATGATATTTTAAAAAAGTTTGATGTAAAAGGGATATTATGTATGATAGTGTGTGGCTATATGGTTTTCTTTAATTATATAGGTGAGACATTAAAAATAACCAAAGAGTGCCTCATGTCAAGAGACCTATTCAATAATTTTTTAATTTTAGTGAGATGCAATCTTATATAAAGTGCAAGATCACTAGAATAAGAGATAAAAGAATGATTGGATTGAGATGAATTGATAGATTCCATTCCTATGTTATAACCTCAATATGGGAATTATCAACAATGTCAAACCACTTTAAAAGAACACTTTATAACATAATAAAAATAATTAGTTTGCCACTTTTTCTAGAAGGCCCAAATACATGGAGAAAGGATTCATGTCATTTTAGATTCATTAAAATTGTTTCAATAAGCCCAATTCTTTGTTGAAATTATGTGGAATAAATTTCATATTTTGGAGATTCTTCTAGAATATGATGCAATATCAATATTATGGATTATTTTATGTGCTATCCAATACCTACAAGAACACACATTAGAATATTTCAAATTAGAAAACTTATGTCAAACCGTGATTTTGGGATTATTGGAGGATGAGAAAATGTTTAGTGCACTATTATTCTTGAAGTGAAAGTTGAGGAACAATCTTGATAAACATATGGAAACCTGTTTAATATTATATGTAACAAAGTATGACATTAACGATTTTTCATATGAAAAAGCACTAGTTCTTTCATAATCAAATCATGATAGAAAGGTAGAAAACAACATAACAAATTTATTTCATGAACTTGATATAGAAAATAATGTTTTGGAGGATCATAATGAAAGTACATATGGAGAAGAGCATGTTCAAAAAGTAGATAAAGAGGAGCAAGATGAGAACTAGGAAATTGATATACCCCAACATTATATCTAATCCAATATACATGAGAGGGATATTATTTTTGGTATAGGTGTTTTGTTGATGGTGCAATAAATAATGAATGGAATAACATAAATGATGAGATTCTTTTGATTTGATTGAATTCGTTGTTTCTCTATTTTTGGAGTAGATTGAAAATTCTTTATGGTAGAAAGATTACTATATGGGAATTTGAGGTTGCATTTCAGGAAAAAATAGGTTATGTAGTTTGTATTATTCATTGTAACATTGGATCTAAATTTTCTTGATGCAAGTTAGTTTAAGATCGACGTTTTGATATTTAACTATTACATTGTCTCTTGTTTGTGATAAGATTCAGGAAATGAATCTAGAATTTGATGAAGTCGAGACCTATCTCTTCACATATATAGCATCCTAGTATGAAAGGATAAATAATTAATTTAACAAGACTTCAACTATGAAAGAATGAGCTTATTCAAGTACATGAAATTTCCTTGATGTCTACCTCTAATATCTTGGAAAATGTTAATGGTTTGTTTCCTACTTGCATTCAAAGAATTTTCTGAGTTTGGAAGTTTAGGTTCATTTTGGTTAAAGATTGTGTTATTCCCTTGAATTCTTATATTTATCATTTGATGATTAATTGATCCCTTTTTTTTGTAGATTGATTCATTCCATCTTATTTCTATTGATTCATTCCATCTTATTTCTATTGATTCAAGGGCTTGGGCTAAAGCTAAAAAACTTTGTTGAGTGAAAAACAAATTGTGTTTATCATTTATCATGTTTATTTAAGAAACATATAGTATTAGGATAAATATATGGATTTTTTTTATGCTCTATGAATTCAATGTGTTTTCCATAATTATTATCATATTATTTATATATTTGATGGTTCAAGGAAATATGTTTTCATTTCCTTTCACTTGTGGTATGACTTAAGCATCTTCACTTTTTACAACCTATGATGTTTATTTTATATTTTATTTGAAAACACGTTTTACAACCTATGATTTTTATTTTGTATTTTATTTGAAAACACTTATTGGTGTGACCTCCTCATATCTAAGTAAAGAGAAAAAATGTCTATGCACTAGGTAAGAGGTTCCTATGCATTCATTGTAGGAAACCTATTGGCATGAGACTGACATTTCTATAATGCAATTATAATTTTGATGCCAAGACTAAAAGATCATTATATGTAGTGCATAGTATTCTAAATATATTCTTAAAATCCTTAATGAACTTTAGTCTTTGATAACACAATAATGTGAGACCTCAAGTGGTATTTCTCACTAACACAGTTGTAGACCATGTGAATTAGAACTTGAAATAATATGTTGAGGTGCATGTTTCTAGATTAAATAGGTAAAGATGAATGGAGATACAATGTGTGAATAATGATTAAACAGAGAGCATAATTAATATTATGTATACATTTGTACGATAAAAAAAATGGTATTGTATTTCGTTTTGATGTTTTGTGAGAGGTATCTTATTATATTTCTTCTATACATAATATTTGCATTGATTACATGTCATTATAGAAAATGGGGAGATCCATACTCAAAAGATCCTAATGTGGATGCACTACAACCATCCATTGAATTTTCAGAGCATGTTGAGGTGGATATTGTCAACCTTACACTTTAGGTAGTGTTTCAAATAACTAGATTGTTTGTAGTTGTATTTTGTATTGAGGGGGTGGTTAAATTATGTGTAATTTTTAAAAGTTGATCGTATACCAAGTGTAGTAGACTAAATGAGTTTCACACTTTGATCAAGTGCTCAATTATATATTGAAAATATTTTTTAAGTCATTTATACATTTTATCATAAGAAAGTTAGAACATAATAGCATCTAAGTAGTTGATGAGTAAAGTTAGAAAATTAGTTAGGATTTTGTTTACAAGGTGTTCTAGTGCAAGAGTACATGGAAGACATGAAGAGAGTGAAAAATTATCTAGGAAATTTTATTAAGTCAATTTTTGACCATTTTCCAGGTTTTTATGATATGAGAATGCCATGTGTTTTGATTCTAAATTGAAAATGGACCTTATGACTGTAATCTAATATGAATGTTGATGTGTAATTTGTTTCAAGATTAAATTGAAAATCAATATTATGTATTTTGTATTTCAACCAATATTAATGTTCTTCACGAGTTATTAATTTTAGAGACTTGATAACACCATTGAATGTCTGAAATTAGTGATTTCCACTAGGGCAAGCCAATTTGTATAATTGAGCCAATCATTCTTTTTTTGTGCTCTCATATTGTTAACTATGTTTGATTTTGCATATTTCATTTCCTAGTACTCCTATTTCTTCTCATTAACTATAGATTTCATGTCGTATGACCTAATGTCCATGTCATATATGCATGGAAAAGAATGTGAAATGTCATTTCAAATTGAATTTACTGTAACCAAAAAATTATTTACAAATTTTAGTTCTAAGTTTATAATCACCTTGAGACTTTTATGGTCTTATTTGTACCCAATAGTTATCATTTATCCTCAATGAGTGTTTTTGTTCCTTATAATTTGAAGTCATAATCTGTAGGCTATGTGCATCATTTATGACAAATTTGTGTATTTTAACTTTTTTATAAGGCAACAAAAAAACAATGGATAAAATGGACCTCTCTTCATTATAAAGGATTTCCTTTTGAGTACAAATGGATGATTAGAGAGGAAGTCATGCATGGAATGTGATCTATCAATATTATTATACTTTTGTAGATATTGATGGACACAATTATGTTCCCTCCAATTCAAAAACATCCTATGATAAAAAAAATTAAAGAGTCCTTTCATAATCAATGAATCGGTAATAAAGAATCTATAATAGAAGTAGTAGATAAAATAATAATATATTTTGAGCTTGCCACAAGTGGTGGTCGATATCAACCATATAGGAACTTTGTGGTGAAATATCATCAAAACTAATAGAGTGATATGAAAGAGTGTACAGTAACAACCCTAGAAAACACAACCCCTGATGCTTGAAACATTATCTAGAGGAGACTCAAACTAGTAAAATGATTATATTACAATTCAATGAATATATTTTCCTATTATTATATATGGTTTTATACTTTACCAAGAAACTCAACAAGAATTCACAATGTTTTATAATTCAATGAAAGATTCACTAAGATTTTATAAGGGGTTATAACTCAATGAAATATTCACCAAGATTTTACAAGATTATATCATTCAATGAAAAATTCACAAAAAAAAATATCTATACATATTATATTATTAATAAAATAGACTTGAAATTTTCCTACATATCATGGGAATCTTCTCATTTATTATACATATAAATTGGAGGGGGGCGGGGGGTGGGAGGAATTATTAAAATTTTCCTTGTAGACAAAGGTAAGCTAACCTATCTCAATAAGGGAAAATTTATTGAGAAATAAAAATGATAATGGTTGGAACCCCATAGCTCCAACTTGGATTTCTATGGGAATATTATCATTCATACTATTGAGGTGTCAAATTATGACATGAGAACCATATTAAGATGATGGAATAACTCAAGTGAGTATGAGAAAAATCCATCAATATCATTTGTATCATTGATAACACCAGTCCCTACCCAACACATAAATAAAAAAATAAATGTATGATATTATTATCCTGATCAATAATTTTATCATCTAGCATTCCTATAATAATGCAATTTCTCACAAGAAACTTACATGATTTACCTTTTCGGTAAAAGGAAAAATCTATTTATTACCAATGGATTGTGATTGAGAGTAGATTTTGAGTAGACTATGTACCATACTACTTTAGCATGTAGTTGTTGGACAATCGGTTCAATGGACAGTTGGTTGTCATTGATGTCAACCCTTGGAGAGTGATATTGGATATTAATGTCAACGATTAGAGATTTATGTCAACCCTTGGAGAAGTATAGAATCCCTAGAGATGTGGATGAGATCATTGGACAACTAGTTATCATTTGTACGATCTATATTGATGGTGATTTAGTTGGGTACATTTGATGTAGTCTACATGTATCCTTGGAGGAGTGGTTATGGGACCTGAAGTTGATTGATGAATAATGACATGAAGGAAAATGGAATTTCAAGTAAGAATATCATATATGGATAGTACACATCATTTCGTTTATGGTGATATGTGGTACAACACGTGGATCCTCACGGTCAGGGAGATATGGCCTTGTGAAGTTGGAATCCTTAAGGAAGGGTTAAGAAGCCCTAGTTGGTTACAAGTCAATTAGTCAAAGGGGTAAAGTGGTTGTAACAAGTGATCTCTAGAAGCCCTAAATTAAGGGAATAAGTTACCTAGAAAAAGTACAAATACCCCTCAAGGAGTCATTCACAAATACTCTCACACACTTATTCATTGATAATATATCTTATGATCTAGTGAATTGTTATCGTTCAGTGAATAGTTTAGTGAATGGTTATGGTCTATCTACGAGGAAGTGAAGAAAGTGTGAGAAAAGTGCAAGAGTTTCATAGTTGCAGAAGGCTAGGGTTTCTGAAATACCCTAATTACGGACAACCTCATGGGTTGCACTATATCTGTCAAGTGAGGCATACTTGTAGGTCATATAGTGTATGTCTAGAAAGGCACTAGTAAATTTGGGATAAATGTTAATCCTAGGTCCCTTAAGTTTGAAGTCAGTACACAAGTCAACTACATAAGTTCTGGTATGGTTATTTGCTTGTTTTGATGGCTATTTTTACTTATGATGTGGTGAATTCTTGAGGCATTCTTGGTATGGTTGGTATTGTACTTGGACATGGTATATGTTGGATGGTTGGCTAAGTAAATAACACTCTTACGTATGGTAAAATACTGATATGGTTCTTATAATTCACATATTTGAGCTATGTGTACTTGGTTGAGGGATACCTATGTTGTATGGTGATGTATGCATGGGGGACATGCATAGGTTGTTAGAGATGCATCATTGATGACATGGTACAAATCTGCATATGGTTGTTGGTATGGTATATGGTACAATATTGATGCTTGATAAGGTAGTTGATTGAGTCATATCATGAGTTATATGAAACTTCGTTGAGGTACATGGTTGACATGTTCTACGATTGATGACATTATTGGTACATTGATAGATGCACTTGCTGGTGATATTGATATATGCTTGGTACACATTTGGAAGATATTCTTGCAATATGGTTGAAGCACTTAATTAATTATATTGAATATGGTATATGGTATTGTCTTGATGTACATGATCCATATACATGGTTGATGGTACATGGTACTGGTTGATACAAGGTATGGTACAACATTGGTACTTGGTATGGTGTTGATGTATATAGTTTATGTGCATGGTTGGAACATGTTTGGTATAGATTGATGTGCATGTACATGGTTGGTGCATGGTTGATGCACTTGTTGTGGTACATGGTTGATGGTATAGGTTGATGCATGGTATAGTTGGTACTTGATTGAGACACATATCTTGTGATGGTATGTGGTGATCATGGTACATTATTGGTAGAGGCATTGTTATAGCCCTAAAATTCCCTACCCATGCATACATGGAATTGGCCCTTCTACTTACATAATTTTCAAATCACTACCGAGGAAATCTATTTAAAACACCATTTTTTGGAGCATGAATGTGTTGTGTTGCACTATTGTCTGCATACACATGCTTTCTACATGCTAGAAATACTACATACATATGATAGAGTCACATTAAACAACATACGTATACCTCCAAAAGTTGAAAAAATTAAAAATTTATAAGGAATTCGGTGGAGTTTACGGGATATTGGATGTTTCCCAACCATTTCACCTACTATAGCCCATCCTCAAACTGAATAACTATCATTTTGTCATATAAAAGGAGGTCTTGGGTTGTCATTCCATAATCAAGAATTGGAATCATGAAACTATGCCCAAATCCCTTTCCTTCCTTGCCCAAGTATTTGCATCCTTTCTTGAGTTCATGGCTCAGTATTTCCTCTCTAACCCTTTTCTCCCATACAATCCATTCCCTTCCCTTGAAGTGATCAGTTGATTGTGAGAGAAGGAATTTTCAAGGATCACTTGGATAATTTTTAGGAGGATCCCGGACCAGGTTCATGGATCATCGACCTGCAAAGGTTGTAATCGCAAGATCTTAAAACATTGATTTGAAAACTGGAATTTTACAAAGAGTTTTACAAGTTTTGCTTTAATTTCAAAGTATCTTTTTGCTTTCAAATGCTCTAAAGTTTTCTTCCTTTTTTCATCTCTTCAAAACACCATTAGTTAAATGACCACATCCTTTGCGTAAATAAATCCTTAAAATCAATGTATAACTTAAAATCTATTATACTTTATGTTTGTAGGGTTCACCAACTAGTTTAGGATTTTAGGTCCTTGAAATAGGTGCGAAGAGGAAACTCTTCAAGGCCATTTGAAACACACATTAGAATCTGTTAAGAACCTATACCAGATATGAAGATATAATCAACACAATTACTGAATACACAATAGATCCACAAAGAAAGATAGAAGAAACCACACTTTGTTATTATTATCAAACACTTAAGGTAGGGCAACACCGTACAATGGATCCTATTATGGAGGGGATCCTCTCCTATTCACTTGCCTCTTCAAGGGGGCTTCCTCCTAATGAGTTTTAGCTCCAAACACAATATTTCTCTTCATGTCTCATTACATTGCTTGAATCTCTTTATATAGTGCTACCATCACCTAAGAACATTCTAGAGGAGGAATCTTCTAGAAGTAGAACCTTCTAAGAAGTCCTCTTACATTTATTATATCTAATTACCCATTTATTATATCTAATTACCCATTTATTATATCTAACTACCATAGTGGGTCTTATTTAATAATATAGTTGACCTAGTCCACCTTACATTGAATGACCTCCACTATTATCACTATGGGCCCTCTGGGGCCCCCCACTACCTCTCTAGCTACCTTACATTCCATCCCCCTTATAAAAGCGTTGTCCTCAACGCTTGATGTACAACCATATACCAGGGTCCCATGGATAATTGTGGACCATAATGCTGAAGAAGACTAAAGAACCAAGGTCCCATGTAGAAAGGAAATCCACCATGCTGAAGTAGTCCAACCACCATT
>ML791993.1:1178933-1200640 GCA_009831015.1 Picea engelmannii | reverse complement strand
GATGTGGGACATTGATTTTCTCTACAAAAGGTGGAGTGGAGTCATCAAATAAAATATGGAAGTGGTTGTCATCCCAGAAATGACAACTATCCATATACCAATCATCACAATCATCCTCAAAATCATACCAAGCATATATTTCTATATTATATTCATCCTTGAGGCCCTCCATAAGAAATCTCTCCTACATGTTATTCAATGAATTTTGAATACTACGAAAACTATTATTGAGGCCATCTGTGAGACTGTTTGTGAGGCGGCCTGTGAGGCCATGTGCAAATACATACAATGTGTCAAACAATTGAGCTTTGAATGATTCAAGAATTTATTTTAGGTTTTGAGAAGAAATAGCCATGTAATCATCCTATGAACTCACCCAATAAGTTACGGTAGAAAATTACGGCTTTTTCTGGAAAAACCCTAAAAAACTGTTGAAGTTAAAATGCTCATAAATTCACTTCATGAACTCCGTTTCGGCTGATTTGTTTTTTGAAATTGGGTGAAATTGTGAGAGGAACTCAGATCTGTAATTTATTTTGGCAAATTCGGCCTCCAAATGTTACAGAAATAAAAATAAATCGCGCCGTCGTCCGCAGAAAAACCCTGAAAAATTGCATATTTTAAAACCTCAATATCTTGACCTTCCAGACTCCGTTTTGGATGATTTTGTTTTTCAACTTGGGTGTTTTTCTGAGAGGAACTCATATATACAACCCTTTTCTACAAATTTTGCACAGAAATATACTGAAAATCTCTGGAATTTCGCGGCCCTCTTTTTTTCTTCTCCGAAAACAAAATCTGCAAAAATAAAAAATATTTGCCCACAACTCCGGCCAAGGAAAGTGCTTTGATACCACTTGTTAAGAACCAATACCATATCTGAATATATAATCAATGCAATTACTGAATACACAATAGATCCACAAAGAAAGATAGAAGAAACCACACTTTGTTATTATTATCAAACCCTTAAGGTAGGACAACACCGTACAATGGATCCTATTATGGAGGGGATCCTCTCCTGTTCACTTGCCTCTTCGAGGGGGCTTCCTCCTAATGATTTTTAGCTCCAAACACAATATTTCTCTTCATGACTCATTACATTGCTTGAATCTCTTTATATAGTGCTACCATCACCTAAGAACATTCTAGAGGAGGAATCTTCTAGAAGTAAAACCTTCTAAGAAGTCCTCTTACATTTATTATATCTAATTACCCATTTATTATATCTAACTACCATAGTGGGTATTATTTAATAATATAGTTGACCTAGTCCACCTTACATTGAATGACCTCCACTATTATCACTATGGGCCCTCTGGGCCTCCCCACTACCTCTCTAGCTACCTTACAGAGTCTGATATCGGGAGTGACTAAAGTCCATCATCGTAAGAGTTATTCGGGACCCCCCTCTAACACAGGGGCTAAAAATGAAGTCACATAAGGAAACGTAGGAGAGATAACCCCTCGAAAGTTGGACCAAACATAGTGGGGATTGTATATTGAGGGTGTTTCTTGGGAAAAAATACCGATCTCATTTTCCTACGGAGTCTCGTGGACCTCTAATCCATTCAATATCCTCACTTGTATTCCATACCAATTGATTTCATCACCCTTGAAGGGCTTCAGACTTATTATCCTACTCATTACGATCAACCCAACTGTCAATTGTACCCGCCTGGTGACTGAATGTGAGTTGGAAACTTAGTTGCCTATTTTTTACAGACTTACACAGGTGACTACAGGGGTATACCATGGTACCTAGGGAGGATGTCGGATCACACTTCATAGAGTATACCTAGAAGGTGCTTCCTTGTTTGAGTTTCACTTACACTGGTTAGTTGCTCTAGTGTCGATTGGCGTAACTATCCTTCCCACTAGTTATATGACTGCTTGATTTAGCTTTAGGAAACTTTTAGTGTGTGCTCTGTGCTCCCTAGTTTTCCATAGTGAGTTAGTTAGTCATTTCTTTGGGTCTCTGACCTAAGGTGGTAGACCTACCACTCCGCTATTCATGAGGAATTTTCAGTCTTCTTCTTAGAAATGTGGAGCTGCCTCTTTATAGGCATTGTTTTTTATAGCACTATGTTGTCACATGGGAAAACCCAAGGTTCATCTCCAAGAGAGAACCAACAAGCCCTAACTACTGGCCCTTTAGGAAACACCTATAACGCAGGTATTGTCTCACCCAAAGTAGCTATGGGGGGGTTGCAGTACAAAGATGTCTACAACCAAAGGGAATATCAAGTGGATCTAATACAAGAGAAATACAACATCTATATATCACTTACCAATCCATATCTACTTCACACAACTAGCTATCAAATCTAACACAGTAATGCAAATAGCAGTATAACAAATGAAAAAAAGCAGAGCATCAATCACACACACAACACAATATATATGTGGTTTAACCTCTCTCTAGGGATACATCCACATAATTATGTTTTATAATATATTAAGATGAAGCATACAGTTCTTGTCTGCACTCTCAGCTAGAATATCTTCTTTCTTCTCCTCTATGTCTCTCCCCTTCCTGCACACCCAGCTGCAGGACTGACCTTCACACCCAGCTAAAGGTCTACAATACCAGAAGGCTCTACACTCAACACTTCTCTCTCACACAACAATAATCACTCATACCAGTAATACTAGAACCAACAATACCAACCACAATAACAACAACAACCAAAAAAATATCCCAGATCCTTTAGACCTCTATTTATACATTACAATTGCTCCTCGAAAGCATTAGGCAGAGACTTAAGTGTCAAAACCCTAGATACTAAAACCCTAGGTCAACTTGACCCGTGTTTTCAGAGCTTTTCCAACCTATCTTTCCTTCCTTCTTGCGCGGTGCTCCAAAGCATCCAACGATGGATTTTTCCACTTGTTGAGTTTTCCATGATCCATGTTACTTATTGATTTTTCATCCTCAGTCTCCATGTCCAATGCCTTGATTTCTCTTACGTCGCTCCATATTTTCTTCTCTTTTGCTCACTTTGACCTAGTAACAGTCACTGTGTCTTCCGCGTAGTTCACATTTTTCCTTTTCTTCCTTGATCTTCACTTGATTCCATAACCAAGGGCCAAAAGGCCCCCAACACTCACCTGTGACTCATCCCGAGGCACTTCAAATCTCAAATTCCTATTTTACTTTGACTTCAGACTACACAGGGCAGCCTTTGCTTTCTGCTCCATGCCTCCCTTCCTTGTGCAAATTGTATTTTCTATGTCTGGTACCTAGTTTCAACTGCACCTAGTACCTAGACACTTTTCCTCATGCTTTTACTGAGAGTTGTGAGGTAGCTAGTTGCCATAATACAACTTTAGTCGGCTTTCGTTCACCAAACCTTAATTCCATTCTCCATTCAAAGTCTTCAACTGTGTCGCTCCTCCTTATAGAACATAGGCAACCTCATATGTCCCAAGCCAATGTGTTCGGAACTTCCGAGGATGCTTCGTGAACTTACTGTCATATACAAGTACTAGATCACCTTGCTTAAATACCTTCTCCTTTATGTGTCTGTCATGGTAGGCCTTCTCTCTTTCCTTCTGAACCTGTTGGTGAAATCCTGCAAAGAATCAGTCTTCTTCCAATTCGACCAACTGTGCAAGCCTCTCTCAAACAATGCCAGTGTCATCCATATCTGTAAAGGCAGTAATTCGTAAGCTGGGTAACAAATATTTCATTGGTACAATGGCTTCAAGACCATACACCAACTTGAATGGGTTCTGTATGGTCAGTTTCTTGCAATTGGTTCTATAGGCCCATAATACTGCTAGTACTCGTAAATCCCAGTCATCCGTGTTCACACTACAAATATTTGTTAGCATTGTCTATAAGATCTTGTTCAATGCTTAGAATATCCCATTCGCTTGTGGATGGTAAGGTGTGCTCTTTTGATGATGGATTGCAAATTCCTCAGTCAAGGCTTCAATTGTTTTATTGATGAAGTGTGTACCTTGATCGCTCATAAGGATCTTCGGGCATTCAAACCTGGTTATGATGTCATCAAATATGAAGCATGCAGTTGTAGTGGAACTACAATACTTAACTACTCTTGCTTCGACCCATATGGTCAAGTACTCTGTCGCAGTGATTATGTACCTTGATCTTGTGCGCTTCCCTGGTGGGTTAATTGGTCCCACGAAGTTAATGGCCCATTTGTCAAATGCTTGTAGGGTCATTTGTGGTGCTAATGGAATTTCATCTCTTTTAGATAGTTTCCCAACTCTTTGGCATACATCGCAGGCTCTGTAAAGTCCTTAGAATCTCTATGTAAGGTAGGCCACCAAAGGCCAGTGCTAAGAACCTTTTGCACAATTACTTTCCCTACGTAGTGTCCTCCTACGATGACTTCATGAGCTTTGGTGAGGATTAATTATCGCTCTGTCTCCATAACACACCTCCTCGGTATCTCATCAACAACGAAACCATTTGTTGGCACAGTGGTAGACCCATGGTTTAGCTCCAAGAGCTACACCAACAGGCCCTAACTAATGTCCCTTTCAGCAACAACTGCGAGGCAGATGCAGTCTCACCTAAAGTATCTATGGGGGGGTTGCAGGACAAAGATGTCTACAACCAAAGGGAATACCAAGTGGATTTAATACAAGAGAAATACAACATTTATATATCACTTATCAGTCCATATCTAATCCGCACAACTATCTATCAAATCTAACACAGTAATGCAAATAACAACATAACAAATGACAAAAATTAGAGCATCAATCAAACACACAACATAGGATATACATGGTTCACCCTCTCTCTAGGGCTACGTCCACAGAACTATGATTTATAATATATTAAGATGAAGCATATAGTTCTTGTCTGTACTCTCAGCTAGCAGATCTTCTTTCTTATCCTCTTTGTCTCTCCCCTTCCTATGCACCCAGCTGCAGGACTGACCCTCGCACCTAGCTGAAGGTATACAATACCAGAAGGCTCTACACTCAGCACTTCTATCTCACACAATAATAATTGCTCATACGAGTAATAATAGAACCAAAAATACCAACCACAATAACAACAACAACCAACAACCCATCCCAGGTCCTTTAGACCTCTATTTATACATTACAATATCTCCCTGATAGCCTTAGGTAGAGACCTAAGTGTCAAAACCATAGATACTAAAACCTTAGGTGTCTAAACCATAGGTCAACTTGACCTGCATTTTCAGGGCTTTGCCAACCTATCTTTCCTTCCTTCTTGTGCGGTGCTCCAAAGAATCCAACAGTGTATTTTTCCGCTTGTTGAGTTGTCCACGATCCATCTTCCTTGTTGATTTGTCATCCTTGATCTCCATGTCCAATGCGTTGATTTCTTATACTTCGCTCCATCTTTTATGCTCTTTTGCTCAGTTCGACCCAATAACAGTCACTATGTCTTCCACGCAGTTCGCATTTTTCCTTTTCTTCCTTGATCTTCGCTTTCTTCCATAACCAAGGGTCAACACACTGGTTTTCCAGAGTCAGTGTGTGAGACTCTTATGGACTTGAATGATCCTGCAAGGGGAGAACCTGTTCATAATATCTTCATGGAAAAAATTAATGACAACACCAACCAAGGAACCCCTTTGCTAGGGGATTCTTTTGCTTTTTCTTTCTTCGGAAATGTTGGTGCCCCTTTGATGGCCACTTTGTACATTCTTGGGTTGAATATGGGACTACCAGTTTGGTTACGTACCATTCCAAATGTCTCGAATTCTCTTGATGCTTCTTAGTTAAGCACCTTATGTCATGGACATCATGTTGATCTTCCTTCATCAACAAAGTCTTTTCCTCCTCCTTCTACCTTCTCTGGTGAAAGTATAGCTACTAGTAACCAGAACCCTAAACGAAATATAAAGAGGAAGAATAGGAAGAAGAAATCACCAACCTCGGCGATTCATGTTGGAGATAGGTCATCAACCTATGCAAGTCATGTTGAAGAACACCACCCAACCTCTGCAAGTCATGCTGGGGGTAAAGGAACAACCTCTGCAATTCATGTTGGAGATAGGTCATCAACCTTTGCAAGTCATGTTGAAGACCAACACACAGCCTCTGCAAGTCATGCTGGGGGAAAACAACCAACAACTACTAGTGATGTTAGAGAGTTATCACCAACCTCTGCAAGTCATGTTGGAGATGTGCAACCAGATACTTCTAGTCATGTTGGGAGCATTGATTTTGTTGAGAAACCTATATAGATAGGACTTAAGCCTAAGTTCCCTTGTAAGATTTGCAAGGGAGACCACCCTTCTCATTTGTGCCCTAGGATTCCAGAAGCATGAAGATTGTGGTATCTGTCGGCAAGCTCTTTGGATTCTGAGTCTTCTAAGGTTTCCTCATGGTCTATTCAGCCGGTGGTTGATAAAGTGGTGATTCCGATGCAATATTTGGTTGATCCTACTCCTTTTTGAGGGGTGATGAACCTTCATGCCATGTTGTCTCATAGACTATTCGGTTAGTGGTTGAGGAAGTGGTTATGTCGATGCAATATTTAGTTGATCCCACTCTTCTCTTAGAGAGTGTCAAGTCTACCAAAGTGGTCACGCTAATGCAATCCTCAAAATCTGATCCCACTCTTCTCTTGGGGAGTGATGTGTCTATCGACTATGTTATTAGCATTTCTAGTTTAGTACTTTCATAACAAGGGGTAATTCCAATCACTTCGAGCATACCCCCTCCAAGCCCTAGTATGGTTTCCTTTGATTGGAATGACCTTGTTGAGCTTTGTCTTCCTTATTTTGCACCCTTTCAAATAAGGGTTGAAGTTAATTCAAAAAAAATTTACCGATGTATTGTAGGTGAGGGAGCCTCCACAAGTATTTTATCCTCCTCTACTTGGAAAGATTTGGGTTCTCCCGAGCTTATGACTTCTTCACATGAGATTTTGTCTTTTGTTAGATGTCCTAGTGAATATTTGGGGGTTCTTCCTTAGTTTCCTATCTTGTTAGGTGGGAAGATCATTCTTGTTGATTTTATAGTGGTGCAAGGCCCGTTAGATTTCAATATTCTTCTCGGGCATGATTATATATATGCTATGAACGTTGTGGTATCTACGCTCTCTCAACTGATGCATTTCCCTCATAATGAAAGCATTTTCACTATCGACCAACTGGAATATGATAATCACCATCCTAATTCGACATTATTTTAGGCTTCCCCTTTATATGTTCCTAGTTTTCGTGTAGACTCTACCCCGCCACGGGTTAATTATGTGGCATTTTGTCCTTGATGCTCAATTGCTTCTGAGAAGGAAACTGTGCAATCATGTTTTCCTTATTGATACATTGTCTCAGAAATTGATCCATTAGTTTATCCAATGGGGAAGGGGAGACATTCCTTCCCCCTCTTGGTCCGAGCGATCTTGAGTTTCCTTTCGACTCTGATCTCATTGTTTGTAGATATTCAAGCCCTCGTGCTTGTGATTCTTCGTTGATAGAATCTTCCAACCCTGACTAGAACCTCCATCAACATATGGAATATGATCAGTTTAATTTTCCCTTTGGCACTATCAACGCTCCTCAGTCGTGCGGTTTCTTGGATTTTGAATTTCCTTTAGATGAGTTTATCCTTGAATCCATGACTATGGTTTCTATACCGTGGGAAGAATTACACTGTGGTTTGTGTTTTCTTCCCTTTTGGGAGACTTTTCAAGTTGACTATCGAAGAGACTCTTGGTCAAACCCTAGCAATGAGCTCTACCTAAACTACTACCATGCATGAGTCATACGAATAGACGGTACCTTGTACATATTGTATAGTCTAGGTTTATTGTTTTCAAGTTTTGTATTCAGTAGCACCACTTATTTTCTAAAGATGGTATCTATATTGTATTTATTAACTTCTGGATGAGTGTTATTGGCCTTATATACAAGATCTTGGAGACATTTTTTCTTTGACATTTGTTCATCGTATTGATCCATTCTGACAATTATTGACCTCGAAAC
Source organism: Picea engelmannii (assembly GCA_009831015.1). Lineage (NCBI taxonomy): Eukaryota > Viridiplantae > Streptophyta > Pinopsida > Pinales > Pinaceae > Picea > Picea engelmannii. The sequence continues at coordinate 1,192,691 of ML791993.1, read as the reverse complement.
TAGCATATAGGTTAGATTTTTCCCTACTTGCATTTTTTCACTATCTGTTTCCTAGTTCATTTGGCCTTAGGATCAACCTCACTAAATTGTGACACTAACCTTACTTGTTGATCAATGTGTCATACTTTATGTGGTAGAGCCTTCCTTCCATGGGAATCCTAGTTAGAGCCTTGTTTTCCATTTGGTTCCCATGTCGAAGTACTTCATAGGCATTGAAGTCTTTTTTAGTCCCGCCATGACTTTGTATTGAAGCCTCATTATTTCTCTAGTCATCATTCTTGGCCTTACCCTCGAGACTCCCTAATGAGCATGCTTTATTGTCTTTCAATATCATTTTAAAATTTGAAAGAAACATCCAACGAGGTTGTATTAATTCTTTTCAATATCGTCTGGATTACTTGAGAAAAGTATCCCCCTAGAGTCTTCTTTAAGAACTTTTCATTCTCTCTAAAATTGAAAAGATTGCTCAGCGATCTTGTTGCCCTTCGTGCTCACCAAATTCAAATTTGAAGGCACATCTGTCCGGTGGTATTTTACCCCTTTTTTGGTCTGGATGACTAATTTTACGAATAAAGTTATGCTCTAGGAACTTTGGTTCGCTAGAAGAGTATTCTCAGGCGTAAGTTTAACACTTTTTCAGGCCTTGGAGATTACTTACGAAAAAGGAACCCCCCCGGAGTCCATAGTTAAGCTCTTTTCAGACTCCCTAAAATTGAAAAGTTCGCCAAGTGACCTTGTTCCTTTACACTTGTTAAATTGGTCTAGAATAACATCTACCTGGCATGAGTGTAGTATCCCCAGGAAGAGCCCCAATTGTAATTATGAATTGTAAACATGTTTGGTAGGCTGGTGAACTGAGTCATAAGAAATCTAGGAGGCTTATGTGATGATTAGGCCAGAGAGCCTGGATGTAAAGGCCAATGAGCATATTATTGTATATGTGTAAATACTCATATATTTAATATAAATACATCGTTCTGTGTAGATTGAACATGATAAAAGAGAATGGGGGACTAAGCTCCATTAGTTAGGGAAATGGAAGGGGCTAAGAGGCTAGAAAATAGGGCTAATCTTGAGGTATTATCTCTATGGTAATAATATTATATTATTATTACCTAAAAACTAAGGTTGGACATAACCTATGTTACCCTAAGTTCCTATGGAAAGGGAATGAATGTTAAGTGGATCTCATGCAACTTCACGAAGCTAGGTGTCAATACTGACACATGCAGTTATATTTGGAAAATGCATCCTTCTGGGGGGTTTCTCGACCATTTTGGCCATTTTTCCCATGCAACCACGGAGGCACACAAAGGAAGGGATCACCTCGATTGTTTACCTTTGAAACTTGCACGCATATCTAGAGCCATATCTCGTGCATTCCCTATGAAGCGCAAAGAAACTATATTTTGTTGATCCATGTTGTGTCTTAATGGCATGTTGTTTCCATCAATATAGTTCCTTTCTTGAGCATTGTTTACTGCCATCTTTTGTGTCCATACCCAAATTTTGTTGCTGACATCACCCATGTCCGTTAGACATAGGAGCTAGATTGAAGAAGTAGGTTGTCAGGCTTGTGAGTTACTCTCTCCAGGTGAGAGAGTGTGTTGTGATTGAAGAAGCAGGTTGTCATGCCTATGAGAAACTCTCTCCACCTGAGAGAGGTTGTTGGGGAAGTGATTTCTCCTGGAGAGAGTCCAACAAAAACTACAGATCTCTAAGAATTCATATCTAGCCTGTTGTTAAAGCCTTGGAAAGGATGTGGAGCAACCGATGGACTGTGTAGCAGTGAAGGTCTATACTCCTGGGGTGGGACAGACATGTGGGGAATGAGAGTCTATGATTTTTTTTCATAAGGCTCCTTGAAGGAAGTCCTTCCTGTTGACTGGTGTGGAATTCCATTGTCTGAGTCTAGCTTAGGAATCCATTTACCTGGGTGGAGTTTAGTCCTATCCCAGGGGTGACCCACTACTAAGAGTGATGAGTAGCATGGTCTATGGTTGGGAGGTTCATGGAAGGTATGCACGTAGTTGGTGGTATTCTATTAAAAGATAAGTACCACTTCTATGTTCATTTACAGGTGGTGTATTTGTACATGTGTTATAATTGATGAGTAATGTCTATATATGTTGTATGTGAAGGATGATTGTTATTTCTACATTAATAAGTGTATTAGTAGAATATGTTGTCTATTTATGTTCATATATATGCAGATGATAAATGTCATTTCTATGACGTAGCATGTCCTACCCTAGGTGGCCTAGATGTGTATGATGTTTCCGCAAGAATCTCTCTTTGGCATAGACCAACAAGTTATGGCTAGGTATGCTACAAATTGGTATCTAATTGGTTATAAGAGCTTGATAAGATCGGATTTCAATTAGTGGTGGTATAGTTTCTCTTCCTGAGGTGGTTGGGGGTGTTACAAAATTGTATCAAAGCCATGGTTTCAACATAGATCCTAGATGGGCCATGTTAGTGGAAGTTGAAGCAAAATTTTCAGAAAGGAATTGTTTTCAAAATGGAAAAAATACAGTATCAGAGCCCATGGTTTCAACATTGAACCTAGATGGGCCACGAACGAGGAATTTGGAGTAAAAAATCCAAAGAGATTTTATGTATAGAGTGCTAGAAGGGCGCTAAGAGAACACTTTGACTATGTTCAGAATCTCAGGAGTATAGTAGTTTGATAAAACACAACAACCGTTGTGTTAGGCCATAAGGTTTGAATTTGGGCCATAGGATCTGCGCAGGGAAAGGAAGACCTTTCCCAATCGTCATATCTGGAAAAGGTGCATTAAATTTAACCTCCCAGTCCTTCTGACTTCGTGACTTTGACAAAGTTTATGTGTTGTTGAGAAAAAGGGGTTGAAGCCCGAAGTTATGAATCCCTAGAGTCATTTTCATCCATATATCATCCAGGACAAGGAGATCCATCGATATTTCTCCAAGTACATTGTCTTGTTTGAGAGTTCAACATTCGGGGGTGTGCTAAGGTGAAATCTCCCGAAGTCCCGAAGCCCAAAGTCCCAAAGTAACATGTCATGATGAAGTCACCCAAGGTGGTGTGGACTTCCTTAGTCCTACCACGTGTCTATCAGAATGATACTTTTGATGACCTTGTTGGACAAATAACACTCTGACACATGTGACCCATGTGTCACCATATTATATTATGGCAGATGTATTATGTGGAACACAGAAGGTTAAGTGGTTCAGGAACTAGGCGTTCAGAAGAATTGAGTGAAGAAGTTATTAAAATATTCTGAAGTCCCAAAGTCTGGGGTTAATCTGGACCATTCATTAATAGAGACACATTTCCATAGACCATCTTTTTCGAAGTTTAGCATTTGGGATATTTGAGGTGTGCAAGTGTAAAATCTTTCAAAGTCCAGGATTTTTGAAGCCCCAGAGCCCCAAATTCCTAAAGTGATGTGGCTTGTTGATGTCACCTGAGATGACGTGGACACACAGGATACATTCCACGTGTCATTGAGGTATGTACCTTTTGAATATTGATTATTCCAGTTAGAATGCGGCACATGCCACCTGTCTGATTGGGCCATGTGTCCTCTTCTAGTATTCCGCCACGTGGAACTCCTCTTGAGCATGATTGGTGGGACCCTTGATGGTTACACAAAGCTTCTAAACTTGGTCAATAATTGTTAAAGTATCAATACTTCCAAAGCTCCAGAGAGTGGAGTAAATCCTCACCATTGATCGAGGAGGGACACGGGACAGTATATTTCTTATTCCAGAGATGTGGCACTCCGAAGGATTCAAGGTATAAGAAGTAAAGGTCGAGGAATATTGAAGGCCTGAAGGTCAGAGTATATCTTGACCATTGATCAAAGAGGATGCATGGTTCCAGATCCCAAGGTCTAGAGACTTGGTACTCTAGAGGAATTGTGTTGCAGTTGCGTTGAGTTGATCACTCCCAGAGGCCGGAGTTAATCTTGACCATTGATCAGGAGAAGGTACATGGAAACATATGTCATAGTCTAAGGATTGGGCACTCCTAAAGGTTAGAGAGTATGGAAAACCTAGAAATTTTGAAGCTTGAAGTTCCATAATAAATCCCAACTGTCGGTTGTTGAGGATTCGTGGACCATAGATCCACCCCACTTCAAGTGTTCACCAATTTGGTGTTTGGGAGAAATAAGGCATGAAGTAGCAAGAGCTTTGAAATCCCAAAGTTATGGATCCCTGAAGCTCTCAAGGCTCCGGATAAGCACCTATTCGATAGCACCGGGTCACAACCCATGGTCACATGCAAAGTAAGGGTTGAAGAAAAGGGACTGGTGCCCAAAAACTGTGTTAAAGAAGGAAAAGGGGTTAGGAAAGAAGCCCATGGGTTTCATCTGGTTTAGACCTACATCAGAAGAGGCATTGAAGACCTGGGAACTTTATGATAGGGTCCAACAAATATCTAAGAGACATTATCTCAGAGAAAAGAGATCATCTACGCAGGGAGTGCATCAGAGAAAAAGAACAAATTTTAAAGGACCGTAAATTTCTACTCAAAGCTCAGAATTGAGAAAGGAAGAAATCATTGGAAAGTTCTTGGAAAGAGGATTCCAGGTATTCATCCATATTTGAGGATTGAGCATCTTAGATCACAGTAATTAAGAAATAATATTTCTAATGAGCATAAAAGGAAAAATTGTGAATATAATACCAAAATGGTATATTGTGTTTCTAGCTAACAAATTTGTTGTACGCCCATTTTTAGATGTAATGATTACATTTAAAACAAAAAAAGTGATAGATATGTCTTCATATAGAAGAAATAAGGAAGAAGGACATAGAAAATTCTTCATTTTACATTTGAGATCTTTCAGGAGTTATTGGATCATAAGTTGGGTTCAATAAGCATCATGGAAACCCCGAATGAAATTCTTGTTTGGGGAAGACAGTGCAAGTGAAAATATTTACACATCAAATGTGAATGCTAGGTGGAGAAACCCATCTGCAATACATGATAATTCATGAACCATAGGTTCATATGGAGATGCAAAGCATGGGAATAAGGAAGGTTTTATGGAATATAAAAGATTTTGGACCTGATATCAAGAAGGAACAAAGGAACTTGAGGACATAATGTTACATCAAGAATACTCCACAAGAGAATCCAGTTCAAGACTAAAGAATGTTAAGATAAATAAGAACATAGTGGGAAGACCTATTCTATACAGATTAATATATATCACAATGCTAGTATTTTGATAAATAAGAAATAAATGTATGCATGAAGAAAGTGAAAATATCTTCAAGGAGCGGTCCTACAGTTTGTAGATAGCACCTCCATTATTTATATCAAAATTCCCAATGGAAGCATGGTAGGAAGGTCATCAAATATGGCATGACAAAAGTTGAATATTCATGTCAGGATGAAAAATCAAATGGGTCAAGATATGAGAAAGTAATAATTCATCAAGATAATACCAATGTTGATAGGATCAGACATGAAAAGGATAAATTGAATTTCTTCAAGAAAGAAGTTTTTGTTAACTATCCAAGTTTATTGAGAGAACATGACTGGAAATATAATTCTCTCATGCGGGAGTTGGATCAGAGGACTCAAAATAATAATGGAATGCTGGAAATTAATATCAGCATAATATGTAGTTGCAAGTATGCAAAGTAGACAAGGAGATACTCCTGGATGGAGTCAAGTCAATGAACATCCTAATATAATGGAAGAAGAAATCATGAGGTAGATATCAAGATAATAGGAATGTATGACAACACTCCAGGAAGGAAAGAAAGAATATTATAGGATTGTTGATGCACTCCAAATGTGTTGAAGGTATTTCCATAAGAGCATGGAGATATCAAGTCAAGAATAATTTAAAAGTGAAATGATTTCTAAATATAAATCAATAAGGAACGAGGAAGAAGAAATTGGTTTTATGCATGGTTTTGAATGCAGAGGAGATGGTGCCTGACAAGAATCCATATTAAGTGACATAGAGCCATGAGTGACAACCCAAGTGGTTGGAGGTATCACTTGAATATATGATGGTAAGCTAAAATAAGTACTTTCAGTTAATTATATCCAACTAGCAAAGGAGGCATATGTGTATCCTTACAGTATGCTAGATATTGGCTAGGCAAGTCAATTTCGAGGCTAGTTGGAAAAGAGAAGAGAAGAGTACAAGAAAACCTCAAGTACTAAAGTATTCAGTAAATAAAGGGATAAAGAAGTTCAGTCCTGAAGAGTAACTGGATATTGAAGATCCAAACTCTATAAGGCATCATGTTTGGAATTATAATTCATCCAAGTATGAGTTGGGATAGAAGGATCCAAGGAATAAATGAAAGTTGAAGGTTAATATCAACTGATTATTTGGATGTAAATGCAAAGGCAACCAAAAGTGATTTTCATGGAAATGCAAAGGGAAGCCAAGGGTGATTGGATAGAAAGTGATCAGGACATAAATAATCATGTACAATGACTACAATAAGAGCACAAGAAGATTCAGGAATCTGGGAACAATTGAAGACTTATGGCATCATCAAGGAAAAGTTTTACGGGGAGAAATAAGTTGTTGCAATTTCTATGGCAACAAGTATGTTATGTCTTGTTTGGACAACCAAGCGAAAGAATTCTTGCATGTTTGCAAGTTTTGTTGGTGATATTATTGCATATGGAAGGAAGCAACAAAAAGATGAAGTGTTGGTTATAATTCTAATAAAATAAGCATGAAAGATTCTACTGTCATCAGTTAATCGAGTAACATCAAATTCGTTTAATGGAAGCTATGCAGGTAAGTATTCTCTTTTGAAATTATGTTTCATAATTTCCAAAGCGAAATTCAGCTAAGAATTTTCCCTGATTGAATTTTTATGATACATAGGATGGTCTTATTTGAATGCATTAAAATGAATAAGATACCACTAGATGTGGTAAAGGCTAGAGGCATGTTATAGTTATCAAATATTTTTATCTTTTGAATGCACACACTGACATAGTAGAATGTCATGTTAATTTAGTTATGGGGTAATAACCAAAGAAATAAAATATAAGAACTTTTTAAAGGAATGAATGCCAATAAACATAATCATGTATGAGACCAGGACATTGTTGGATATGGGAAAGTATGGATATGGAAATGTGATGAACCACACAGGTACCAAAAGATTCATACCTTTAAATAAAAATTGGACTACAACCTTTTTGCTAACACTAATGAACACCACATAATTATATTCTTGGTGTAGTGTTTGGGTCGAAAAGGAAGAAATCCAATTAATTGGGAAGACAATAGGAAGTGTGTGGGGAATGTGTCAAGACATTGGCCAAAATTCCAACTTATGGATGGTGAGATGCATGACTAAGATAAAGAGCATTATGTAATTCAATGCAAGGTGCGTTGAATAAATATGCATTGACAATTGTACTATAGTAAGTGATAGAATTTTATACTTAAATGCATTTGCTGAATGTGTTTTGTAAGTACATGCATATATATTACTGCATGGAAATAAATGTTACTAACAGTTAAAGTGTTGTTAACTCATGAAGTTGAGGACATTTCAAGAGTTGTTATACATTGCAACAGGAAAGTTACAAGTTAGGTAGTCACGTAAGCATCGACTACAGAAAAATTTCTTGTTCAGAAAAAGAAGTAATGAATTTACAGATATTAATTATGAACAGGAGTATGCATAAAATGATGATTCATTCTATTTTATTAAATTTTTTTGGTAATTCTGATTGAATTGTTGGGTGCGGGAAATTCTAAGATCACTGCATAAGGTTTTGTACATATTGCAATTGAATTATGATGTACAGGAAATACTGGCAATTTATTGGTTGTATGCAAGATGAAGCATTGCAAGAAAAAAATGGTATGCAGTTTCATGCTTGTGGAAACAACAAGGAAGGTTGCATTCCTAATATGACAAAAACGAAGAAGAATTATGAAATAGAATTTCATGTTTTGGGGAAAATCTGAATTCCCTTTGAACTAAGTCTGAGCTCCTAAATGAATTATTTTATGTTCTCTCATGATAATTGCATGTGTGTGATGCAAATGAGATGATATTGATTAAATTTCGAATGTCGAATACAAAGAGTAGCTCTGGGGAAGATGCTAATTGGAGAAAACAGATCTTACCCTGTGGATCCTCGATGGATATAAGTGTGTGTACACTTCTCCTTGGGTTTCCTTGGAGAATGATGGAGCCCTGGAGGGAGAAGTGTGGGGACAGGTTCCCCGGTATGAGGCCTAAAGGGTAATTGGAGACCTCTGAGGGTAGTTGGAACTTCTAGAGCCATGGTGCTCTGAGACTTCCGGTCTGGCCTGTGTTGGATCCCTGGAAGGGAAGTTGAACAGCTTATGAAATATTGGATAGTAAAGGTTCATACTACCTTGGGTTTTACAAGAACATTGGGAAGATAGACTATTGGTTGGAGTGTTGTTGAGGTTTGGTACCTTGGCCTAGACCATGTTGATATTTATTGTTGGTCGTGGTTATCTTGGGAAGTTATTTCCCTAATGGATTCATAGCCCCTACTCAGGGGTGATACGTTGCTGAGAGTTTATCAACAATGAGAGATAAGGTTGGGTGGAACTTCATGGATCTACAACCAGTCGGTGCTTTCATTAAGGTTTAATTGAAGCATGTAATAAGGAACAACGTGATGAATTATTTCCTGAAGTAGCTCTATGAAATAGAGAAATTCAATTCCATTTGTAGTATGAACATGATAATTGGTGCTTCAAAGTAGAGCACCAGGTGGATAACAAGCTTCCAATAGCTAAAGCTTGGACCCTTTTTGAAGAATTTTTGAATTGTATATGTATAAACAAGTTGCACTAAGGACAATGAAAAAATAAGGGGAGGTGATTGTAGTATCCCCAAGCTGAGCCCCAGTTGAATTATGAATTGTTAACATGTTTGGTAGGCTGGTGAAACAAGTCATAAGAAAGCAAGGAGGCTTATGTGATTATTAGGCCAGAGATCCTGGATGCAAAGGCCAGTGAGCCTATTATTGTATATGTGTAAATACTCATATATTTAATATAAATACATCATTGCATGTAGACTGACCACGATAAAAGAGAATGGAGGACTAAGATCCACTAGGTAGGGAAAGGGAATGGGATAAGAGTCTATAAAAATGGGCTAAGCTTAAGGGCTTATCTCTACGCGAATAATATTATATTATTATTACCTAAAAACTAAGGTTGGAAATAACCTGTGTTACCTTAAGTTCTTGTGGAAAGGGAACGAATGTTAAGTGGAGCTCATGTAGCTTCATGAAGCTAGGTGTCAATCCTGACACACGTAATTATATTTGGAAAAAACATCCTTCTAGGGGGGTTCTCGACCATTCTGTTCATTCTCCCCATGCACCCACAAAGGCACGTAGAAGAAGGGATCACCTCCATTGTTGACCTGTGAAACCTGCACACATTTATGGAGCCATATCCCATGCATTCTCTATGAAGCGCAACACAACTATATTTTTCTAAGTCATGTTGTGCCTTAACAGACTGTTATTTCCATCAACGTGGTTCCTTTCCTGAGCGAGGTTTACTGCCATATTCTTTGTCCATACCTAAATTTTGTTGCTGACATCACCCATGTCCATTTGACATAGTAGATGGATTGAAGAAGAAGGTTTACAGGCCTATGAGCTACTCTCTCAAGGTGAGAGAGTTTGTTGTGATTTAAGAAGCAGGTTGTCATGCCTGTGAGAAACTCTCTCTAGGTGAGAGAGGTTGTTGGGGAAGTGAGTTTTCCTAGAAGGAGTCCAACAAAAACTACAGATATCTGAGAATTCTTATCCGTCCTGTTGTTGAATCCCTGGAAAGGAGTTGGAGCAGTCGATGGACTGTGCAACAATGAAGGTGTATACTCCTAGGGTGGACAGGAATGTGGGGAATGAGAGTTTGTGAGTTGTGTGTGTAAGTTCTCTCCTTGTAGGAAGTCCTTCATGTTGACTGGTGTGGCATTCCATTGTCTCAGCCTAGCCTAGGAATCCCTTTACCTGGGTGGAGTTTAGTCCCAGCTCAGGGGTGAACCACTATTGAGAGTGATGAGCAGCGTGGTCTATGGTCGGGAGGTTCATGGAAGGTCTGCACATAGTTGGTAGTATTCTATTAAAAGATAAGTACCACTTCTGTGTTCATTTACATGCAGTGTATTTGTACATGTGTTATAATTGATGGGTAATGCATGTATATGTTGTATGTGTAGGCTTACTTTTATTTCCTCATTAATATGTGTATTAGTAGAATATGTTGTATGTTTATTTTTATATAAATGTAGATGATAATTTTCATTTCTATGAGGTAGCATGTCCTGGCCTAGGTGGCTTGGATGTGTATGATGTTTCTGCAATAATATTTGTGTGGCATAGCCCAACAGTTTATGGCTGGGTATGATACAAATTGGTATCTTATTAGTTATAAGATCTCGAGAAGATCATAGTTCATTTAGTGGTAGTATCATTTCTCGCCCCGAGGTAGCCGGGGACATTACAATGAGTTTAATGTGTTTTCCAACTAGTAGATTATTGCAGAAAAAGGTACACCTTGGGAGATTCATCTCACTGGGAGAGTTCTCCTCAATTACTTTTATACTTTTTCAATCTAAGGATACTAAACTCAGAAAAATGTTGTGAGTCCATAGTTAAGCTCTTTTCAGACTCCTTAAAATTGAAAAGATAGCTGAGTGATCTTGTCTTTGTCACACTCGTTAAAACGGTTTTGAAAAGACATATTTTCAATGCAAGTTTCACCCTTTTTCGAACCGATTGGACTAACTGTGGAAAACGTACTCCCTAGAGTCTTCTTTAACATTTTTTCAGACTCTCTAAACTTGAAATAAGCACCGAGCTTACCTTCTTTGGGCTCGTAAAAATTTAAATGGAAGGGGTTTTGTTGTGTCATGCTTAATCACAATGCAGGTCTCATCATTTCATATTTGGCCTAATGTCAGTTCCATTTTTCTCTCAACTTAACCTTTGAAGCATTCATTATATGCAATCCTTGCAACACTTTTTTCCTATGCGATCTGACACCTTGACCCCTGGAGGAATTTTCCTTGAGTGTCCTTATCCTGCACATGTATCCTTGCCCTAAGCATCAGTATGTTCCATGCACTTGGAACTAGTTTTCTTTCTCATGACACTCATTCCTTCTTTGTAACGTAGCACTATTTTATTCTTTTTCAATCTCATTAAAAAATTGAAAAATAGAAAAAAAAATTATTCCAGAAACAGGGGACGAAAAATATACATTTTTTTTTTTCGGTAGCAAAGATAGTCTCCCTTGGAAAAAGCACATCCTTCTGTTTGTTCGTCAACAATTGGGATCTAGTATGACCTTATGACTTTGTTCTTGCTACATAGATCTCATTCCTCCTTTGTTTGGTTACTCTTCCAAACATATGGATATTTTGCGGCGCCTCCTGCATCACAGACTTATTATGCTTCCTGATTCTGATCATCTTTTGTGCTTTTGTCCAAGGGAATTTTTATCCAACCTGAGTCGACTTTTCTTCATTTTGTCTCTTGAATTTCATGAGTCGGCCATTCCGAGAGTTCAGTCAAGTCCAGATTCAAAATTGGTGAAGTTCTATGCCTGATCATCGAGACCCTCCAGTATTTTCTCGACGAATTGTCGAAGACCTCAGAGTAGTGAGTCTTACACTCCCATTGTACTCCTACCCAAGTCTTGAAGATATTGAATTTGTTTCTCGAGATATGATGTCTTCATATCCATCCGCAAGCATTGGTAGCTTCTTGAAGATGCATATTGTACTCTTATATATTCGATTGATTTTGAGATGTAGATCCGTCATGTATTGCTCACGACTACACTTTATATATATATATATATATATATATATATATGCAGTGTACTTGACTGGAAGTTATGATCAGTTCATCTCAAGCATGGGTATGCCCGCCTCAAAGAGATAATTGTTGTTTTGCAGATGGAACCTACCGAACTTTGGTCCCGAGCTCACTCGACTTCATGCATTCTCACTGGTAAAGATATTGTAATGTATTTCAGCCACAATTTTATCTTATGAACTCATACATTAGGGGGCATCTGCTATAGCCCTAAAATTCCCTACCCATGGATACATGGCATTGGACCTTCTACTTACATAATTTTCCAAATCATTGTTGAGGAACTCTATTTAAAAAAAAACATTTTTTGGAGCATGTACGCACCCTGATGCACTAATTCTCGCATACATACACCTGATTCATGCTAGAAATACCACATACATATGATATATGCATACTAAAAAACTTGCGTATACCTCCAAAAGTTGAAAAAATTAAAAAGTTGTAAGGAATTTGGTGGAATTTACACACTATTGGAGGTTTCCCAACCATTTTTCCTACTATAGCCCATACCAAAAACTAATAAATATCCTTTTGTTATATAAAAGGAGGTCTTGGGGTCTCATTCCATAATCAAGCATTAGAACAGTGAAACTTTGCCCAAATCCCTTTCCTTCCTTGCCCAAGTATTTGCATCCTTTTTTGAGTTCTTGCCTCAACATTTCCTCTCTAGCCCTTTTTTCCCATACAATTCATTCCCTTCCCTTGAAGTGATCAACTGATTGTGAGAGAAGGCATTTGGAAGGTGCACTTGGAGTATTGTTAATAGGATCCTGGACCAGGTTCATGGAGTGTCTTCCTGTAAAGGTTGTAATTTCCAATCTTTGAATATTGAATAAAAGAATACTTGTCCATGTCCCAAATGATATCTTTATGTCTTTTATTTGGTTTATGCATAATGAGTTATATCTAACCCTAATCGATGAATATAAATAGATTATTTGTAGCCTTGTTTACCTAAGCACTGATGCAGGTCATCTTTGGGAGGAGAGAAACATCCAAGGAAGCAACAAAGATTGAGGAGGTTAGCATAAAACCTTTGGATCAAAGGTATTTCTTATGACTTAATATTCTGTCATTTTTTGTTCATCTGTGTGCGATGTTTGGGGTAGTGTAGGAATTATATTGTCTTTTAAGGAAGCCATTGGTATGTCTATACTTAGAACTCTGGTATAGTTATATGGGGATTTTCCCGCTAGCGGGTATGTGTTGGTGATATTGAGCATATGGTTTGAGATATGCTCTTGGTGATCTTGGCATGTGTTGCATGTGGATGTGAGTGGATCTACTTTTGTAGATGAGACAGTGATTGGTTGGACAGAGTTGTGATAGTGACAAAGTTGTGACAGTGACATAGTTGTAAGAATGGTAGTGATATTGGAAGATTCTATGACAATTGGTCTACACTCATATTTTAGGGTGGTAGGATGGGGAAAGGAAAGGGGGATGTAGCCTCCTTCCAGTTGGAGACATAGAATTAGGGATTTGGAGCTTCCTTCAGGTTGGAGCTTGAGAACTAGGTTGTTGTATCCACCTTCTGGTTGGATCCAAAGAACACATGGGGTTGTAGCCTCCTTCTAGTTGGAGCCAGAGAATTCAGGGATTTGTAGCTTCCTTTAGGTTGGAGCCTGTAAATAGGGGGTTGTAGCCTCCTTCCAGTTGTAGCTAGAAAATTTGGAATTTGGTGCTTCCTATGAATGAATTCTTGATATATATAAGAAATAATTCTATGGTTTTCTCCCATTTGGGTTTCCACATAAATATTGGTGTATTGTGTTCTTGATATGATGTTGATGTGATGCTTCTTATATTTAAATTATTATGATATACATATTTTATTCATTCATAGATGATACATTGATGAGAAGTGGTTTAAAAGTGGT
>ML791993.1:1155002-1178919 GCA_009831015.1 Picea engelmannii | reverse complement strand
CCTCAGTATTCCAACAATTGGTATTAGATCAGGTTCCTTCAGGAAACACTTTAACCACTGGAAGGAGATCATGGAATATATTGAGAATGGAGTACCAGTGTTTAATGGTCAAAATGGTCTAGAATATGAGATATGGAATAGAAGGACAAAAATATGTGTGTAGGCATAGGGATATGATATTTGGTATTCAATTGTAATAGGATACAATGCTACAAATAAAAAAAATAATGTATCAAAGAAGGAATTGAATAATAATAAAAAAATAGCAATGGATTTCATCTGGGAAGGATTACTTGATCCGGTAAGATAAAAGGTTCTAAAGTGTTCATCAACTAAAGATATAGAACAAGAAAAAATATGCTCATCATGTCAGACAGATTCAGAAGAGGAAGAGTATGAAGAGGCATAAGTTTATTACAAAGAACAATTAATCAATGCAATTGAATATCTAAGGAATGAAAGAAAAGAAAACAAGTCACTCCAGGTAGAACTAAAGAAGATGGAAGAGTCACATAACTCCAACACCAAACAAGCTGAGAAAATGATCATGATGTTAAAAGGTTAGCTAGAATAAGCTATAAGGATTGAAGAAACTCTGAAGGATCAGAAGCAGTACTTTGAAGCCAAAATAACATCACCGAAGGAAGAATAAAAAAAGAGAGGGAAGATATTGACAGATCATCCGAAGGAATTAAACAACGATTTAAATAATCTTGAAGAAAAGTTCAATCGATGAGAAAGAGAACTTGAAGATGAAATAATCACATTGAATATCCAACTTGAAGAAGAAAATATAGTAGAAGAAGTCATGAAGATTCAAATGATGAAGAAAGAACAAGAGGTTGAGAAGCTTGAAGAATAAGTTTTCACATTGATAGTCAAAGTCATCAAACTCAATATAAATGTTGAAGAGAGAGAAACATCCACATCATAAGTTGAAGAGAAGCCCTAGAGGTTGCCAGAGAGGAATAATGAAGAGAATCCAAATACTTATGAAGAAGTCATTAAAGGTTCAATAAAGAAGGAAGAATGCAAGACATTGAAGAAGAACATTGAAGAAGTGCAAAAGACTCAAGAAGAAGACTAGATAAGAAGATCATCCACGTTAAAGACACAAAAAAGCCTCAATCATGATCATTATTAAACAAGGTAGGAATTCAGAAGGGATACACCACAAAGAACACCATTCACTTCCAGGCATGTAAATTTATTTTATGGTCATTTTTTTTTATTGTACTAACTTTGGACATAAGGTTGCAGATTGCAGGTCTTATGAAAGAAATGTTAGAGTGAGAAAATATTATGTGGACCCACATAATATTGAATGCTACAAGTTCCATAATTATGGACACATAGCTCGTGATTGTAGAAGCATGATGGATACTTCTATGAAAGAGAACATTGATATCAAATATAAGAAGGTTTGGAAAAGAAAAGAAGAATAGGTAAAGGAAGATCAAATACTATCAGGATTGGAAATAGTTCGAGATGAAGACAAAACTACAAGGAAAAAGGAATATGCCAGACATAGGAAGGTTTGGAGAAGAAATGAAAAACCAGAATAACAAGTGAGTAAATAACAGGTTCAAGAGATTGTACTTTTAGGAATTGTAGTGCAAGATCAATCCACAAGCATAAAGGAAGAAGTGAAAGTTTAGAGATATGATGAGTCTATAGATGAAGAGGAAAATGAATCCACCTCAGAGAAGGTATTATTATGAGCCATCCAGCATGGAGACTCCTAGTAAATATGTATGTTCAATAAGGGTGGTCTATGTAGTAGCTAAGATAGATTAGAGAACTATCCTTTGTATAGATTACAGAGTTTGAGGAAACAGATTCAATGTAGTCGGATAGCAGAAGTACAATATGACAAACTGATCGAGAAATCAATATTCCCACACAAGTATCAGTTGGAAGTTACTCATGCAGAAGTTTATGATTGTATTCAGGAAGAGATATCTTCAGTACAGGTTGTTCCAGACATGTAGAGTTTGATGATCAGATAGATCATATCAGGAGACATATTTGATTCAAAAAAGTCTTTGTACAATGATAGATGGGTCAACATCATGGAAAATTCAGCGGCAAAGTTATGGAAAATTTTTGACATATGGACAAAGATGGATTTGTGAGATGCTTGGCATGTTTGGATAGATATATACCAATGGATGAGAGAATGAGTTTCTGAAATATTTATTTAGATATTGGTTCAAATATTGATTCATAGATCAAATCATAGATAGTTGGATGATTATGATAAAGGAATATTGAATTATTTTATATATGTCAGTGAAATTCAAGAGGAAGCACCAATGGACAATAAATAGCATTGGAATAGAGGAAAGGAGACATTTCATAAGTAGTTCTACATATTGTAGAGAAGGAAAATCATCAGAGAGAGAGAGATCCAGAAAGGAAGATCAGTACCATGCAGATAAGGGGAGAAATACCCACAAGGGAAGCTATTCTTTTTCCTATGATTGGTTAGATCAACTACAATTTTAGGAAGAGACATATCGACAAGGGTTGTTAACCTTTGGTCAAGAACAAAGAGAAAGAAAATATGCATGAATATAGGGGGAGAATTCCCAAGGAGAGATACCCTTTTCAATTGATGTCAAAGGGGCAGAGTGAGAAACATTGATGAGGAGAAATGGTCATAGGGGGAGCATGAGAATTGGAGCATCAGTGTTGCCATCATTGAAAAAGGAGGATATTGTTGGAGAGTTGGTTTGGATAGTTTTTTTTCATTGATTTCAAACCTTGGAGTGATCTTTGAGATTGATATCAACCCTTAAAGATTTATGTCAAACCTTGGAGAATTCCAAAATTCCCAGAGATGTGGACAAGATCGTTGGCTAGTTGTTTATCATAAGTATGATCGATATTGATGGTGAGTTAGTTGGGTACATTTGATGTAGTCTACATGTAGCCCTGAAGGTGTGATTGTGGGAGCTGGAGTTGATTGATGAATAATGACATGAAGGATACTGAAATTGTAGGCAAGAGTACCATAGATGGATATTACACATCGTTATGTTTCTAGTGATATGTGGTACGCCACGTGGATCCTCATGGTTAGGGACATATGGCCTTGTGAAGTTGGAAGCCCCAAGGAAGGGTTAAGAAGGCCTATTTGGTTACAAGTCAATTAGTCAAAGGGGTAAAGTGGTTGTAACAAGTGATATATAGAAGCCCTAAATTAAGGGAAGAAGTTACCTAGAAAAAGTATAAATACCCCTCAAGGATTCATTCACAAATACACTCACACACTTATTCATTGATAATCTATATTGTGATCTAGTGAATTGTTATGGTTCAGTGAATAGCTTAGTGAATGGTTATGGTATATCTTGGCATTTTTTTGAATGCAATGAGAAGTATGAGGCAGCGAAGAAAGTGTGAGAAAAGTGCGAGAGTTTTGGAGTTGTATAAGGATAGGGTTTATGAAAAACTCTAATTACTAACATCCTCATGGGTTGCACTATATCCTTCAAGTGAGGCATCCTTGCAAGTCTACTAGTGTCTGTCTAGTGAGGCACTAATGATTTTTGGATAAATGTTAATCCTAAGTTCCTAAAGTTTGAAACAAGTACACATGTCAGCATTCTACACGTTCAGGTCATCCACAAAAGTTCTGGTATGTTTATATGCTTGTTTTGATGGTTATTTTTTCTTATGATGTGGTGAATTGTTGAGGCATTCTTGGTATGTTTGGTCTTGTACTTGGACATGGTATATGTTGGATGGTTGCATGAGTAAACAACACTCTTATGTATGGTAAAATATTGATATGGTTCTTATAGTTCACATATTTGAGCTACTTGTACTTGGTTGGGGGATATATATGTTGTATTGTGATGTATGCATGAGGGAAATGCATAGGTTGTTAGAGATGCTTCATTGATGATATGGTACATATCTACATATGGTTGTTGGTATGGTATATGGTACATGATTGATACTTGATATTGTAGTTGATTGAGGCATATAATGAGTGATATGACACTTGTTTGAGGTACATGGTTGGCATGTTGTTTGGTTGATGATGTTATTGGTACATTGATAGAGGCACTTGTTGGTGATATTAATATATTCTTGGTACACATTTGGCACATATTCTTGGAATATGGTTGATGAACATAATTGATGATATCTTATGGTATTGTGTTGATGTACATGGCTGATATACATGGTTGATGGTACATGGTACTGGTTGATACATGGTATGGTACATGATTGGTACTTGGTATGGTGTTGATGTACATGGTTTATGTGTGGTTGGAACATGGTTGGTACAGATTGATGTCCATGTACATGGTTGATGCACTTGTTGTGGTACAAGATTGATGGTATAGGTTGATGCATGGTACAACTTGGTACTTGATTGAAACACATATCTTGTGATGGTATGTGGTGATTTTGGTACATGCTTGGTAGAGGCATGTGTTGGTGATGTTGAGCATATGGGTTGATATATTCTCTTGGTAATCTTGGCATGAGTTTCATGTCAATGTGAGTGGATTTTTTTTCATATATGAGAAAGTGATTGCTTGGACAAAGTTGTGACAGTGATAGAGTTGTGACAGTGACATAGTTGTAATAGTGGAAGTGATAGTGGAAGAGTTTGTGATAGTTTATCTACACTTATATTTCATGGTGGCATGACGTTGTAAGGAAAGGGGGTTGTATCCCCCTTCCAGTTGGAGTCATAAAATCAGGGAGTTGGATCTTCCTTCAAGTTGGAGCCTGAGCACTAGGTGGTTGTATCCACCTTCTGGTTGGAGCCAGAGAACCCATGGGGTTGTAGCCTCCTTCTGGTTGGAGCCATAGAATTCAGGGAGTTGTAGCTTCCTTTAGGTTGGAGCATGTAAGTATGGGGTTGTAGCCTCCTTCTAGTTGCAGTTGGAGAACCTGGAAGTTGGTGCTTCCTATGAATAAATTCTTGATATATATAAGAAATAATTTCATGGTTTTCTCCCATTTGGGTATCCACATAAATACTGGTGTACTGTGTTCATGATATGATGTCGATGTGATGTTGCTTATGTTTACATTCTTATGATATACATAGTGGATGAATTCATAGATGATACACTGATGATATACTACTAAACATTGTTGATAAAGTGAAATGATATATATTGTGGTTAAAAGTTGTATAAAGTGCTCATACAGATTCACCCCCTCTCTCAGTATTCCAACAAATGGTGATGTTGAGCATATGGTTTGATATATGATCTTGATGATCTTGGTATGAGTTGCATGTGGATGTGAGTGGATCTATTTTTGTAGATGAGACAATGATTGGTTGGACAAAGTTGTGATAGTGACATAATTGTAACAATGGTAGTGACAATGGTAGTGATAGTGGCAGAGTTCATGAAAATTGGTCTACACTTATGTTTCAGGGCATTATGACAGGGCAAGGAAAGCGGGTTGTAGCCTCCTTCTGGTTGGAGTCAAAGAATCAAAGAGTTTGATCTTCCTTCAAGTTGGAGCCTGAGAACTAGGTGGTTTCAGCCACCTTTCGGTTAGAGTCGAAGAACCCAAGGGGTTGTAGCCTCCTTTTGGTTGCAGCCAAAGAATTCAGGGAGTTGTAGCTTCCTTCAGGTTTGAGCCCATAGATAGGGGGTTGTAGCCTCCTTCTAGTTGCAATTAGAGAATTTGGAAGTTGGTGCTCCCTATGAATGAATTCTTGATATATATACGAAAACATTTTATGGTTTTCTCCCATTTGGGTTTCCACATAAATATTGGTGTATTGTGTTCTTAATATGATGTTGATGTGATGTTTCTCATGTTTACATGCTTACGATATATATATTGGATGCATTCATAGATGATGCATTGATGATATATTGTTGAACATTGTTGATAAAGTGAAATAATATATATTGTGGTTAAAAGTGGTAAAAAGTTCTCAAAGTGATTCACCCCCCCACCCCCTTCTTAGTATTCAAATAGTAGCCTAGATTTTACTTTAATTACTTTAAGTGGGACTTCTCATGTGAAAGGAATGAAAATTTAAAATTTTGTCCAATTTGATAAACCAAGACCACACCTTGTTCTTAATCCACTTTTTTATATATTGTTGAAGTTTGAAACATTACAAATGCGATCATACATCTCAGTATAAGATTTGAAAACATTCCATAGTTTTATCCATTGAGTTAACTCTAACTTGTCCCTAATATATTATTATTCATTAAATTTTGTTCATTTTGAATGATAAGGAAATAGTCAGAAATCACATGTCCATTAGTGAGCTCAACATATGAGCTCTTAGGTGACTAAGGTCTTATAATAAGATCGTGGTTAACTCATGATATATAATTGAGATGACTAAAAACCTTTAATAAGATTCTATTCAATCTAGAAAAATGACTAGAGCTTCTTATCAAAAATAAATTCAATCCACTATCCCTTAGAAGAGAAAGAATAATGTAGGAGCATCGTCAACGTCATCAGCTAGCACACATGGAAGGAAAGCTCAGCGCTCAGGAATCATTTTGAAATATCAAACATTGGGAGTTCCTGTGAATCCTTTGGGGAGCTGATGAAGAATAGAAGAATATAAAACGCTTGGAGTTGGAATGATCATGAGTGATCAAGGAGTTTCACTCCAAGTCTTGAATATAACTGAACTTAGGTAGAAGTTAGGTTTTTTTTTTGGAGGTAGATGAGTAGTCGGGGGGAACCCTAAGGACCCTTTGAGATAAATAGAGGTTTTGTACGCCCAAATGAGGATGTCGTGAGTTAGTCGGAAGTTTCTGAGTTTTAAGTTATTGTTTTGATATTAGTTGTAGCCATTTACTTTTGAATGAATATGATAGAGGAAAATTGACCCAAATGCATAGTATTGTTAGTTCTTGCAATTCTCTATTATTGGATTCTCAGAAATGAATAAATTTCGTTATGAATGGATGATACTGTGAATGGAAATATAAGTTTCAATTGTTTATCTTCTGTTGAGTGAGTGCAAGGTGTACACTTTGAATGCAAGGAGTGCGTTGATGGGATCTATTTTGATTTTGAAGCTCATAAGAGATAGCACGAAACTTTCCCTTTGCAAGGAGTGAAAAGAAAATGTTGCAAGGCGTGCACAGTCACCCACAAGATCTAAGTCTTGCATAAGAATATTCTGCAAGGAGTGCACAGATCTGGAATCTAAGGAGGCGGAGCTATAGAAACTGCTATATCGGTTGCAGGGAGAAATTTGGGCCATCAAATTAGAGTCCAGACAAGAGGAACACACATAAGGGGAGAACATATATTGTTCGTTAGATCTAGACACAAAGGACCAACAATTGTTGGATCCAAGTAAGGTGCATGTATCTTAACCCTTTGAAAGTGTACAGGAGAGGTAGAATCATGAAATCACGAAATTCTAAAGTCTATCGGAGCCATCCATCGAGAAGGGACATGTGGCGAGAGATCAATGTTTCACTAAATTCACAATTGCGGGAACCAGTGGTAGGAGTTGTGAAAACTCGTGAAATATGAAATCGCAAGGCCATCTGGACCATCGGATCATGAAGAGTTAAGGACTGTTGATATGAAGCGAAGTGATTTTGGGAAATCAGGGATCGAGAGAAGGGAGGTAAGCGATCCTGCAACTTCGCGAAACACAAAGTTCCGAAATGCAAAGGAGACAGCAGGATCGTTGGATCATATGGATTTTGGACTGTTGATTTGACGTGTGTGGAGCCCAGATTTCGTGTTTTGGAAATCAGGAGGACGAGAAAAAAAACCTTCTGGGGGCGTGAAACACAAAACTGTGAAGTGCTCAAGAGCTTGGGCCCAGGTCATAGAGAGGGGTCACATCATCAAAGGATAAGGGAGGATCTAGCATGATCTAGGCCCCACATCGGGATTTCAGAAGTTGAAGAATCATAATTGGTGCATACGTAAAAACCTGACACGCAAAATCATGATGCACCTTTGGTTAGGCGAGTGGTCACAACCGTGGTCACGTAACGGAAGGAGCTTAGCCAGGGAAGAGTCAACACCTATTTGGTGTTGAAATTTGAATAGTGCTCAGGAGAGGGCATGTGGGTCTCATACGACCAACGCATTTGGAGAAAGGGCCTGTGTAATTTGATTTGGGGTCCAACTGAGACTCGAAGAGTCAATTCGGCTCAGTATCTTGATCGATCCTTGACCGGGAGGTCAGCAGCCCGGACGGGAGAAAGGGGGGGTTGCATCAAGTGGTATCAGAGAAAAAATTTTCTTGCAAACAATAGGCAAAGGAGAGGATAAAAAATAAATAAAAGTTGTACTTTGTGTGTGACAAACAATCAAGACAATTCCACCGAGGAGATGAGTGGAGCCACCTTTAGCCAATCAAGATGTAGAAATGGAAATGCAAGAACTTCATGCAATATTGGAGGTGATGGAGGCAACACAAAGAAGAGCACTTAGTGTTGGAGACATCAGCGATGCAGAGAGTGAATAGGTAGAAGTCGAATAAGCTACGGGAGAAAAACAATTTGAAGAATGCTTATTGAGAGCAGTTGTCAGATTGGGAGCTAGAGCCAAAATAGAGGTCCCAATGTACGAAGGTAATTTGGATGTTGAAGAGCTGCTAGATTGGGTAATATCCATGGACAAATATTTCGACTATGAAGATGTCAATGAGGAGAAAAGGGTGAGACATGTTGTCACTAGAATAAAAGTACATGCAACACTGTGGTGGGATGAACTATAAGCTGAGAGGAGGAGAAAAGGAAAACAAAAGATAAAGAAATGGAATAGAATGGTAGCCAAGCTAAAGGCTAAATTCATGCCCAAAGATTATCATATCAATCTATTCAAGAAGTTGCAGAACCTGAGGCAGAAAGGTATGATAGTTAAAGAGTACACAGAGGAGTTCTACAAGCTAAACATCAGAACTAGACAAAGGGAGAAGGATAAAGAAAAATTTGTCAGGTATATAAATGGCCTGAGGTATGAAATCCAGGATGAGATCAACATGATGTCAGTAAGGACTGTGGAGGATGCTTATCAGTTCACACTAAAGGCAGAGCAGAAGTTGGCCAGAAAACAAAACCAACGAGGTAGAGCTAGAATCCCAGCTTCGAACAAAAGCAAGGGAGTTTCCCATGACAAGGCACATAAATCCAAATATGAGGCTAAGAAACCACACAGTCACTCAGAAAGAGGAGGAAGTTCTCGAGGAAGACAAGATGGTGGAAGAAGTTCTTCCAGAGGAAGAGGAAGAGGCAGAGGAGGAGAAGTGATATGTTACACATGTGGAAAGGCAGGACATAAGTCTTGGGAATGTCTCGAGAGAAATAAAGAAGGATAAGGTGAAGCTCACATTTCAGAAGCATGAAAAATAAATTGTGAAGAAAAAGGAGAAGAGGATGGAACATCTCTGATGTTGAGAAAAGTTATCTTAAAACCAAAGGTAGAAGTTGAAAAACCAGTGCAGAGGAATAGTCTCTTCAAGACAGCTTGCAAGACTAAAGACAAAGTGTTCAAGGTGATAATTGACAGTGGGATTACTGACAACTTAGTATCCATAGAGATGATGGAGAAATTGGAGATGGAGACAAATGCACACCCGAAGCTTTGCAAAGTCTTGTAGTTGCAGAAAGGACACCAGGTAATGGTTACTAGACAATGCTTGGTTGAAATTAAGATAGGAGGATAGAGAGATGAAATTCTATGTGATGTAATTCCCATGTATGTATGCCATATTTTGTTGGGAAGACCATGGAAATTTGACAGGAATGTCATTCATGATGGGAGGAAAAATACATACACCTTGGAGAAGAATGGTAGGACACACATGTTGATGTCAATAGAGGAGAAAAAAATGAAAGAGGAAGCTAGCACAAGCATACTTCTCATGAGTGGGAAGGAACTCTTGAAAGAAGTAAAGAAATGATAGGAGATGCAATTTGTTGTGGTGAGGAAACCTAGAGTTGTCCTTACAAGTACTTCAATGGATGATTTTCTTGAAGAAATTCAGAAATTGTTGGATAATTTTGCTAACATAGTGGTGGACAAGTTGCATAACTCATTTCCACCCATCAGAAGTATCAGTCATCATATTGATACCAGGAGCAATTCTTCCAAACAAAGCAGCATACAGGCTACCACCTCAAGAGAATGAGAAGGTAAAGAACCAAGTCCAGGAATTGTTAGACAAAGGTTTGGTCAGAGAGAGCTTGAGTCCATGCGCAGTGCCAATTGTGTTGCGCCCAAAGAAAGATGGAGGATGGAGAATGTGTATAGACTTGAGAGCCATTAACAATATCACCATCAGGTATAGGTTCCCTTTGCCAAGAATGGATGATTTAATGGACTTTCTAAGTGGAGAAAACTTATTTTCTAAGATAGATTTGAATATTGGATATCACCAGATAAGAATGAGAGAGGTTGATGAATGGAAGACAACGTCTAAGAAAAATGAAGGTTTCTATGAGTGGCTTGTTATGCCATTTGGCTTAACAAATTCCCCAAGCACTTTTATGAGGTTGATGAATGAAATATTGAAATATTTCATTGGCAAGTTTGTGGTTGTATATCTGGATGATATACTGATCTTTAGAAAGACTAAAGAGGAGCATTTGAGGGACCTGACACCGGTGATGAGAAGACTACAAAAGGAGAAGTTGTTGATAAATCTGAAGAAGTCCTCTTTTATGAAGACATAACTCATTTACTTGGGTTTTGTGATCTCTTCAAATGATCTGAAGATGGATCCAGAAAAAAGTGAGAGCAATCAAAGAATGGCCATCACCAAGAAGCATGTTCGAGGTAAGAAGCTTCCATGGATTAGCAAGTTTCTATAGGAAGTTCATCACATATTTTAGTGGAATTTGTGCACCAATGATGGATACAGTGAAGAATAAGAAAAGTTCTTTTAAATGGACAGAGGAGGCCGAGAGGAGCTTCAAATTACTAAAGGATAAAATAACAGAACGACCAATTCTGGTCTTGCCAAATTTTGAAAAGACATTTCACATGAGATGTGATGCAAGTGGAGTTGCAATTGGAGCAGTTTTGAGCCAGGATAATAGGCCACATATGACAAGGATTTTTATGCCATAATCCAAGCCCTGAAGAAGTGGAGACACTACCTTGTCCCATGGGAATTTGTCTTGTATAGCGATAACTAGGCCTTACAATTCATAACCAGATAGGAAAAATTGAATCAGAAGCATGAAAAGTGGATTGAGTTTATGAAAAACTTTACTTTTGTCATAAAACATATTGTTGGGAATGTTAACAAAGTTGTTGATGCATTGAGCAGGAGATGTTTGATTATGCAGGAATTTTAGGTAAAGACTTTGGGGTTTGAACACCTGAAGGATATTGTGATGTTGCAGATTTCAAGGAAGCATATGAAGCATGTGGAAATCCTATGCTGAGAGACATGAGCTAGTGGGCCGAATACATGGTTCAAGAATGATTGTTGTTCAAGACAAATCAGTTGTGCATGCCAAAATTCTCAATGAGGGATAACCTTTTGAAGGAGAAGCATAGTGGATGATTAGTTGGACATTTCGGCCATGATAAAACATTTGCACAGATGAGAAGTTCATACTATTGGCCAGGTATGAGGATAGAAGTGATAAAATTTGTGAACAGATGTAGAATTTGCCAACATGCAAAAGGAAAAATACAGAACACTGGATCGTATCAACCATTGCCAATAATAGAGAGGATTTGGGATGCAATAAGCATGGATTTTGTGTTGGGATTGCCAAGAACGAAAAGAGGATGTGATTCCATATTTGTGGTGGTGGATAGATTTTCAAAGATGGCACACTTTATCCCATGCCAGAAGACCAATGATGAAACCCATGTTGCAAATATATTTTTCAAGGAAGTTGTGAGACTTCACGGCCTACCTAGGAGCATTGTCTTGGATAGAGACACACAATTTGTTGGTCATTTTTGGAGAACTCTGTGAAAGAATTTGGGGATGGATCTATCCTTCATCTCAGCTTATCACCCTCAGACACATGGATAGAGTGAGGTGGTAAACATAAGTTTGGGAAACTTGTTGAGGAGTTTGATCACTGAACATTATAATCAGTGGGATCAGATTCTACCACAAGTAGAATTTTCATACAAAGACTCACCAAACAGGAGCACTAGAAAGAGTCCATTCCAAACATTATATTAAATGCAACCCAGGGGAGTATCTGAGTTGAGAGACTTAGAACAGAGTGAGATCAGGAGCACTGGAGAAGAAGACTTTGTTGTAGAAATGCAGAAACTCCATAGTCAGATCAGAGGACAATTGCAGAACTCTAGCCAAGAATACAAGCACAAAGTTGATCAACATCGCATGGAGCTTCGATTTGAAGTAGGAGATCAAGTTCTGGCACATCTCAGAAAGGAAAGGTTCCCTAGGAGAACATATAACAAATTAAAAATGAAGAAGATAGGACCATGTAAGATCTTAAGGAAATTTGATGCAAATGCCTATGAGATTGAGTTTCTAGAATATGTGGGCATATCACCCATATTCAATGTTTCAAACCTGTATCCTTACAAGAAATATGACATAGAGGGATCAGAAGGCCAATATAAGATTCAGTGGGAGAAACAAATGCCTATAGAAGAAAAACCACAGATGGAGAAGATCGTTGATCAGAGAATTGGCAAAAAGACCGGGAGGAAGACCTATCTTGAATATTTGGTTAAGTGGAAGGGACACCCAATAGAAGATGCTAGTTGGGAAAATGAAGCTAATATCCAGAAGCATGGAAAGTCAGTGTAGGAGCTCATGGACAGGAGTCCATGAATTTTTTTCTAGGGGGAGTATGATTGAGGAGCATCGTCAACGTCGTCAGTGAGCACATGTGGCAGGAAATCTCAGTGCTCGAGAATCATTTCGGAATCTCAAACGCCGGGAGTTACTGTGAATCCTTTAGGGAGCTAATGAAGAACAGAAGAAGATCAAACTCTTGGAGGTGGAATGATAATGAGCGATCAAGAAGTTTCACTCCAAGTCTTGAATGTAACTAAACTTAGTTTGCAGTTAGGTTTTTGTTTTGGAGGTAGATGAGTAGTCGGGGGGAACCCTAAGGACCCTCTGAGATAAATAGAGGTTTTGTACGCCCAAGTGAGGTTGTTGCGAGTTAGTAGGAATTTTCTAAGTTTTAATTTATTGTTTTGATATTAGTTGTAGCCATTTACTTTTGAATGAATATGACAGAGGAAAATTGACCAAAATGCATAGTATTGTTACTGCTTGCAATTCTCTGTTATTGGATTCTCATAAATGAATGAATTTCGTTATGAATGGATGAAACTATGAATGGCAATATAAGTTTCAATTGTTTCTCTTATGTTGAGTGAGTGCATTGTGTGCACACCGAATGCAAGGAGTGTGTTGATGGGATCTGTTTTGATTCTGAAGCTCAGAAGAGATAACACAAAACTTTCCCTTTGCAAGGAGTGCAAAGCGAATGCTGCAAGGCGTGCACAGTCACCCACAAGAACTAATTCTTGCATAAGAATCTGCTACAAGGAGTGCACAGATCTAGAAGCTCAGGAGGAGGAGCTACAACAATCGCTAGATCGGTTGTAGGGAGAAATATGGGCCATCAGATCAGAGTCCAGACAGGGGGAATGCACACAACTGGAGAATAGATCTCGTTCGTTGGATCTAGACGTGAAGGACCAACAGTCGTTGGATCCAAGTAAGGTGCATGTATCTTAACCCTTTGAAAGTGTACAGGAGAGGTAGAATCGTGAAATCGTGAAATTCTGAAGTCTATCAGAATCGTCCATCAAAAAGGGACACGTGGCGAGAGATTAGCGTTTTGTTGAATTTGCAATCGGGGAACCAAAGGCAGGAGTTGTGAAAAATCGTGAAATTTGAAATTGCGAAGCCATATGGACCATCAGATCACAAAGAGTTAAGGACCATTGATCTAACGCAAGGAGATTTCGGGAAATCGAGGATCAGGAGAAGGGAGGTGAGAGATCCTGCAACTTTGCGAAATGTGAAGTCCCGAAACGCGAAGGAGACAACAGGACCATCAGATCATATGGATTTTGGACCATTGATCTGACGTGTGTGGAGCCCAGATTTTGGGTTTCGAAAATTGGGAGGATGAGCAAAAAAACCATCCAGGGGCACGAAACGCGAAACCGCGAAGTGCTCAAGAAGTTGGGCCCAGGTCATAGCGAGGGGTCACATCATCGAAGAATAAGGGAGGAGCTAACATGCGCTAGGCCCCACGTTAGGATTTCGAAGTTGGCTCATACGCAAACACCCGACACGCGAAATAGTGACGCTATTTTGGTTAGGCAAGTGGTCATAGTCATGGTCACATAACGAAAGGAGCTTAGCCAGGGAAGAGCTAGTGCCCGTTTGGTGTTGAAATTTGAATAACGCTCAGGAGAGGGATCGTGGGTCTCATACGACCAGCGCATTTGGAGAAAGGACTTGTGTAAGTTGATTTGAGGTCCAGTTGATACCCGAATAGTCGATTCGACTCAGTATCTTGATCGATCCTTGACCGGAAGGTTAGCAGCCCCGACGGGAGAAAGGGTGGTCTACATCAAAGAACCTCTATTACCAAGTAGATAAATATATTGTGTGAATAGAAAACCCTAGAAAACAGAGTGAAACATGCCGTATTGATCCATAGTTATTGTTCCTTTATTTATCTTCGAAAGTTCTTTCGATCTCCAAGACCTCTATTTTCTCCTCGTGTAATGATACTCCTTCGAAATAAGTTTGAAATTGTAAACTAATCTCCTTAAAGGAATGATCTACTATAATATAACTTTTAATGCAATTGTAAATTATACAAAATTTATATAGAATGTTTCTTAAATGTCAACTAAAATAAATGACACCCTACATGATGGAATATTTTTTTTTTATTATAAATGGACTACTATAATCCTTTGACTATATTCAATAATGTGTTTGGAATCGTATGATAAATTGTTTAGAGTTCAGTTCAAACTTATAGATGGATATAAAATTGTAAATTTGAACCAATTTAAGATTTTGATAGCTGGATATAAAATTGTCGATTTGAACCACTTTAAAGACTATTTTAAAATTGTTAATATTTATTAGAGGATATAAGTTTGTTATTATAATTCTATTAAATCAAAAAATTTAATTAATGGAGAATGGGTGGTTACAAACGAACCCTAAAGAAAAACCCACTTGGAGAGGTGGAGAGAAATTTTTCAGAAACTTGTGGAATACTGTTTCGGTGAGAGGTGGCATGAAATTTCCAGGCAGCCTGCACAAACTAGGCTGGGTTTGGGAAACGTAGTTTACCCACTTCGCTGACGTCGATAATTTGTTTGCATCTTCAAGTGATGTATAGTCATTTGAAAATTCATGGTCTTCATCGGATAACTATTCAAATTTTGACAATTGTGGAGGGAGTAAGTTATTTCAAACCCCACTCTTGTCGGTTTTTAATTCAACGGACATTTGGCCTGTTCTCAGAGATCGAAATCATAGGTCGTAATTCCTTCATGTTAGCGTCTTTGAATCAGTCTAAAACCCTAAAAATACCTAAAAGCCTCAAAATTTAGTTTTATTTTTCGAATGAATTTTCATAACATTTTGGAGGCCCCATAAAGTCAAGGAGATCATGTATATATCCTTTTAAAAATTCAGGTTGAGAAGAAGTGCAATTACCATCATAATACACATTCGTACCATATCTTTGTGGAATACTGTTTCGGTGAGAGGTGGCATGAAATTTCCAGGCAGCCTGCACAAACTAGGCTGGGTTTGGGAAACGTAGTTTACCCACTTCGCTGACATCGATAATTTGTTTGCATCTTCAAGTGATGAATAGTCATTTGAAAATTCATGGTCTTCATCGGATAACTATTCAAATTTTGACAATTGTGAGGGAGTAGGATCAAAGTTATTTCAAACCCCACTCTTTTTTGTTTTTAATTCAACGGACATTTGGCCTGTTCTCAGAGATCGAAATCATAGGTCGTAATTCCTTCATGTTAAAATCATAGGTCGTAATTCCTTCATGTTAGCGTTTTTGAATCAGTCTAAAACCCTAAAAATACCTAAAAGCCTCAAAATTTAGTTTTATTTTTCGAATGAATTTTCATGACATTTTGGAGGCCCCATAAAGTCAAGGAGATCATGTATATATCCTTTTAAAAATTCAGGTTGAGAATAAGTGCAATCACCATAATAATACACATTCGTACCATATCTTTTGGCTAATTAAAGTAATTTTTGAATCTATTTTATTTATTATAATAATAATAATTGAATTTGAAATTATAGATTTAATCATATCTTTTAGGATTTTTTTAATGTGTCCAACTTGATAAACCTTATGATAACTCATCACCATATATTAAAATATATACCTTCCACATACATAAAATCTAGTTATTAAATATTAAATATATAATCACAACTCAGGCCACAAAAGAATTATAACTATGGGTCGAAATATTATTATAAACATATAAAAAATTAATACATGGGTCCGTGAGATCAAATCATCAAGGAATCGTTAATACATGCGTATATTAGGGTTTAAGTCGGTCAAATCATCAAGGAATAATTAATACATGAGTATATTAGGGTTTAAGTCGATCAAAACATCAAGGAATAATTAATACATGCGTATATTAGGGTTTATGATGAATTTATCTCTTAAAACAATAGAGAATGGGTATAATATCTATTAATATCGTTTTCTGTACGAATCCTAATTTTTAATGGCCATTTAGAATTTAGTTTATTATGAATTTGTCATGATAGATAATGATATAATGTTTATTAATTAAAATGATAGAGAATGGGTATACTCCGTTAATATCGTTTTCTGTACGAATCCTAATTTTTAATGGCCATTTAGAATTTAGTTTATTATGAATTTGTCATGATAGATAATGATATAATGTTTATTAATTAAAATGATAGAGAATGGGTATACTCCGTATTAATATTATTAATATTAGGATATTTCAAAAAAGAATTATAGTTGGAAAAGTGGTGATGAAGAATTTGGAAATGCACTCCCCCAAGAATGTGAACACATTATCTAATGTTTATTAATTAAAATGATTAAGAATGAGTATAGTGCATATTAATATTAGGGTGTTTTAAGAAAAAATATAGTTGGAAAAGTGGTAATGAAGAATTTGGAAATGCACTCCCACAAAAATGTATACACATTATCTAATGTTTATTAATTAAAATGGTTAAGAATGAGTATAGTGCATATTAATATTAAGGTGTTTCAAGAAAAATTATAGTTGGAAAAGTGGTGATGAAGAATTTGGAAATGCACTTTCATAAAAATGTGCACACATTATCTAAAATGCATGCTTTCCTTTTACAATGTTGATGCTTGCCAAACTATTACAAGTTTTCACAATGATTTCCAAATAAGTGTTTTCGAAATGATTTTTAAATAAGTGTGTATAGAAATGCACTAGCTTTTTTTGAACATATATGTTGATAACATTATTTAAAATGCACATGCGTTCATTATTTAAAATGTGTTTTTGTTCCTTTTACAACAAATTTGGTGCCTTCTCAACTACCACACAAGATTTCATTAGAATTATTTTTAATATAGAAAATATACAAAAATACTTGAGTATTTTTTCCATAACTTTATGCCCTAACATTATTTTTAAGAGTTCTTTAGTTTTTTATCTCATTGGAAAGGTCTTGAAGAGATATACATGTTTATCTCACTATCTTTCTATGTTTCTACATAAATAATTGATTTTTTTCAAAAGAATAGAAAATGAATGTCTAAGCTACAATTGATGCCTCAAACAACTACATAGTCCCTCTAATGACGATATTTGGCCTATAATGGTAATACTGGTTTTCTTGGGAGGTTTTGCTCATGAGGGATTGGTTTTTGGGCACTTTACCATTGTAATGGGAGGAAATCAAGGGAATTAGGCTCCAAATGAAGCTTCTAGGGCTTATGGGCCATGAACAAGGATTCAAGCCACCATAATGGCCCAATAAAGAAGATATTTGACCTCCAAATGGAAAATGGTTGTTCCTATAATGCCTTGGATAGTAGTGATGGGTCTCAAGGCCATGTTAATGGACATG
Organism: Picea engelmannii; assembly: GCA_009831015.1. Classification (NCBI taxonomy): domain Eukaryota; kingdom Viridiplantae; phylum Streptophyta; class Pinopsida; order Pinales; family Pinaceae; genus Picea; species Picea engelmannii. The sequence continues at coordinate 1,160,846 of ML791993.1, read as the reverse complement.
GGAGGAAAACAAGGTTCTTATACCCTAGATGAAGTTTCTAGGTACTAAAGGCAATGAACAAGGTCTCAAACCAGAAAAAATGGCATGTATAGGAGATCATTATCCTTAGAGTGTGATATGGGTGCCAATGTGAGGTTTTGTACACTAGGCATAGGTCTCGAGCCATGGTTCAAGACAAAATTGAGGGAATTAGGCCCTAACTTAATATCATTGAGCTAATGGGTGATGTTTAAGGCCACAAACCACAATATAGACCTTTTAAAGTGGATCTTTGGCATACAAGTTGGATATGCACATGAATAAGAGTTTTTACATAGTAGGAATGGGTCTTGGGGACTTAACCATAATTAAAGGAGAAAATTAAGGGCCTTGCGCCATAAATGAATCTCTAATTCGCATTGGATATGAACATGATTCCAAACCACAACATATGCCCTTTAGAGTTAATCTTTAGCCTCCAAATGGAATATGGGTACTATAATGAATTCTTGTGTGTTGGGGATGGGTTTATTTAGGATTTGGTCATAGTCAAGGGAGGAAAATAAGTCCCTTTCATCCTAGATGAATCCTTTTGGAATCAAGGGCCATTATCAATGCCACAAACTACATGACATGTTCTTTATAGGGAATACTTGTCTTTCGTGTGAGATATGTGTACCATTATTATGTTTTCTGCATTATGGATGGGCCTTGAGTTATTAATAATTGATGGGGGGGATCCAAGGAGATAGACCCTAAAAAAAAAAATTGTCTAATGGGCCATGATCAAGGCCTTGAACATGTGCACTCTAAAATAAATATTTTTAATACAAGTGGGGTAGGGTTTCCATTAAAAGATTTTATTCTGGAGAGATGGAGAGATAGGTCTGAAGGAATTCATAATAATTGGGGAAAAAAAGAAGTCCTTCATCTCTAAATTAATCTTATATGTAGTATACAACATGAAATATTTATCAAACCACCAAAAACCCCTTTAGAGTATACCCTTTTCCTTGAGTGGGATATGGGTACATAAGGGATGGATTTTAGGAATTTTTTCAAAAATGAAACTTCTAGGGCCCTAGATCCTAAAATAGGTCTCAAACCACCATATAGACCCAAATCATTGACTTATTGATGGGATATATAAATAGTTAATATATTGTATGTACTTGGCATGGTTATTGGGGCCTTGATCATGGTCAATGAAAAAAAAAAGTGTTTTGTGATCAAAATTAGGCTTATGGGATAATTATGTTTGGCCTCTGGATGAGATATGGGCACCATTAGAAAGTTTTAGACACAATGTATGGGTATCAAGACCTTGCCCGTGGTCATGGGAGAAGATGAACAATGTTAGTAATTTTTTCCTTAACTCAACTCTTCTTCCTTATCTCTCGACACTTTCTCTCATCTGCTCTTTTGGGTCCATTCTATACTCACCTCCTCTCAACATATTTTGGATCCTCCTAATGGGATACATCTTGTCTCCCTATTTTCCCATTATTTTGATTTCCCCCCCTCGAGTATGACAAGGTCTACTTATACATCTTATCTGGCTCCATGCGTACATCAATCCTTCCTCTACGAACAAGATTTTAATCCATAGAGGAATTTATTCCAACACTATCTTCCAAGGACCTTCATAAAAAAAAACCCATCCTCACCCAAAAAAGAATCTATCGTGAACTCAATAATTTATCCATCCTTTACTCAGGCGAACCAAAAGTCGATTTCTCAAGCCCAATTATTTTCCAGTGCTTTCAGTCTATCGACTATAGTCTGGTCTCAAAATAATGGTTCTTGGATTATCAGAGCGATGTTGATGGTTGTTTGCCTCTTCATCTATTGTAACATACCCAACCACTCATAGGTTGTCCACGCTACCTCAAAAAATCACTTCAAAACTAATTTTGAATTCTGATAATAATTAATTAGAAATTAAACATGAAAGACTCACATGCACTAATCAAGATCCATGCTACAACATAAAATAAATAAGCAGTGTTCCATGCACAACAAATAACTAGCAAGCATGCACACATAAATGCATCTCAAAGATAATTAAATACACAATGGAATATACATTATACATGAAACACAGAGAGCACTTATCTTTGCAAGTAAACATTCACCAACTGCCTATAAACCAAGGACATTCCTCTCATCCATAGAAATTGTTGTTCATTTAATCTCAACAATAGGTCACCCCTGAGCGAGGGATATGCATCCACAAGGACAGGTCTTGGGAAAAATCTAAAACACACAAAAGTTGGCTAAATAGCTCCCAGGTTTCCCAACCACACAACAAATCCTAATTTCTAGCTCCTTTTTCCCTTTAGCCTGCACAACCCAAAGAAATGAACATATTTATTTGCCATGTAGTCCCTAGGGTTGTTCCATTTCTCTTCAGGGATCCAATGCTACTGGTTAGGAAATCTATTTGTTGAAAACTCCAAGGATTCTTAGATTTCAACAGTTCTTTCTGAGCTACCATCAATCTCATGCACTTAGGAATCCATTCCCTCCTAGAATGATCAGTAATTTATTATAGAAATATAACAATGGCTCTCCTCTTCAATTGATCCACAATTTTATATGTCAAAATTAAAATGCAACAACAGAATAGACTGACATAAGAATAAAATGTTGCACAATAAAAAATACGCAGAGAATGAAAGAGAACAATATTGGAATTGAGAAGTAAATGACCATCTATTGTGTGTTTAGTAAGAAGACACCTTTTTATCAGACTGGGCGATTTTTGTTTACAACAACAATAAGAAACTTGCTTCTTTATTTCTGTCTGACAAGCGTTGTTTCTCTTTTTATTTAGTTAACTTACTGACAAAAAAATCATTCTAATTATTTATTAGAAGTTGGCATGATCAGCTAGACTGGCGAGGGTAGTTTACAGTAAAAAAAAATATGCGAAGGGAGATGGGCTCCCTCTTTGGTGTCCCAATTCCTCCTTGTTTATATTTGGAAGCATGCTTGGTTCTGCCAACAAATGAGGAATTTTTCAATGCATTATCTCTAATTCTTTCTCGAACTATGTCAGGATCATATCTGAGTGGACTTAGTTGATGATGTTTTCCTCAGAATCGGTGCTTGTCCTACAAGAGACACACAAGAGCTTCTGGGTGAAACAAAAATGTCGTGTGAATTTTATGAGGCCTCTCTTGTGCACACTCTATTGTAGTTGGTAATGCATCGACTACCTAAATATGGTGTTGAGAGAAAGTATGGGTGTAAGGCTGTGTTGAGTGTTGTTCTTGTTGGTGATGTGCAGACCCCACTCAGTACTAATTATCTAGCACTTCATTATATGCCTCAACATTTCCATTAAATATAAGCACCCTAGAAGAACAACGGGGGTCTTCAATACACCATGTCTGATTAACTACTCCAACTAAGAAGGTATGCCTATGTAGATGATTTTTTTTCTTCTATACTGCATTTGTAAGAATTTTGTTAGGATGAATCTTTCTCAATAATCTATTTGGAAAAAGAGGATCTGTCAGAAAAGTATTATAATATGTTGGCACTTGTGTTGGATTACATAACCTACTGGTGGAGACTACTGTAACATAAACCTATTTTTGCATAAGAAATGTTGGATATGCACAAGGAAACGATGAAGGCAGAGTAGGGCTTGAATACAAAAGCTGTTCAGGTGGACATGCTATCAAATTTTCCTCTTGGAGAGGAAGGTGGTATGAAGGGGAATTAGGAAAAGAGGATTATGGAATGATATCAATGGTGTGATCAATAGAGAAATATGGGGGCAGTCATTTGGGTTGGGGAAAGAAATTGACAACTCATGGGAGTGGTGGAGTCATGTCCTGAGGTGTTGGGTTGGTTAGATGGTTTGGTTTAATGGGGGGAACCAAGCATTAGGAAACGTATTTGTTCATATTTACTTTCTTGACGGTTGCTTCTTTGGTCAGAGGATATGTAGAGTGAGGGGTAGAGGAGGTGAGAACATAGGTTTGTCCCTCATGTTGCAAGTGGTATTTATGGAAGCTATCATGATAGACAACATTATGGCCATGTTGGTAGGGGATTCCAAGTAACAGGTCAACACAATATAAATGAGAAACATCACACACCACAATATCCCGGAAAGGGCCAATAGAAAAGGTCACCACACAAAACTGAGAGATAGTGAGGCGCAGGCCATCCCTTTGTTCCCATCCAAGATGATATGGTTCAGGGTGCAGAGTAGTTGGGATTTTTTGGCATTGGACCAAGTCCTAGGTGATGAGTTTCTTTTGGCTTCCATTGTCTAGGATGAAAGTAGCCAATTCATGCTTAATTTGACAATTGTGGGTAAATAGGGGCACATGAGAGGTTTCGTGTTCATTGGTGGTCATCAGAAATAAATATGGGTCAAATTTTGTAGGATTTTCGAGAGAAACAAATTTAGGGGGGTTAGGGGAATTGTACTCAGTGACCTCTGAAAAAAGAGTTTTTTTGGGCTGAAGGTTATGAAGTTCCCAACAATCGACAAAAGCATGCGAGTTGGTCTTGTGGAAGGTATACCAGGGTGTCATTCGATGTGTGGAGGTGGTGCTAGGGGTAAGATAAGGAGGAACAACATTAGAAGGATCATATCTGGGTTGGGATGAAAAAAATTGAGGAGTTACTTTACACTCGACGACCAAGGCCCGAAGAAAGGCCTTGTCCAAGGAAGAACTCTCAAACAAATTAACTTCATAACAGATGCTTAAAAATAATCCAGAATTGAACTTGACAATCAGCACCTCTTCTAGATCGTTGATGTGGATTTGTATACAAAGTTTGCAGAAGATGTCGATGTATCCTTGTACAAACTTATTGGCTAGTTGTTGGAGCTGCAACCATTTCGCGAGGAGGTTCTAGCAATAACACGATGGGTAAAATCGTTGGCTAGATTGGCGAGGAGGTTCTAGCGATAACCCGAGGATGGAATATTGCACATTCATTCATGGAGTTGGATAGCTTGTAATCCACTCATGTGGAGTTGTTGCATGCATGCACATTCTTGGAGGGAACATTCCATGTGGACACTTGGCATTTTAATTGGCTTGATTCCTATTTTTTGTGGTTTGTCCCCTTCATGAGCATTATTTGGTGCATACTACTACAATTTTTGGATGAGGGAAAATTGATTTGAATATAATAATGTCCACATGTTGTAACATGGTCAACCATGGATTGGGGAGAGATCTAACTAATCCATTATTATAATTTATTTGACTTTTCATGGATTAAGTTAGCAAATAACAATATTTTATTGTATAAGAGAAGAGACTCACTCTATAAATAAGAGCTCTCTCTCTCTCCATTATAAAGGGTGGAGAATTCCCCGGATGGGGTGACAGCGCAGCAAGATCGACCACGTGGCGCCGAGGCGGGACAGGGAGGCACAATCCCCACAGGCTCACGTCAAGCTCGTAGTTAATATGCCATGAATCCACCAAAGCGCATTCAAATGTGGAGGGTGTTCGCGCAACGCGAAGGTACCAGCTCCCAGGTTCGATGTTCAGTGCGTTTAATGCATGCAGTCATGGCGGGGTATATCGAAACCACCACCTTTCTATGGTTCATTGCACGCAGGATCTCGCTCTTCAGCCAGAAGCTCTCGCGAATTCCATTACGCAGCAGGGTCACGCTCTTCAACCCCAAGAAGCCGAGCGGCCTGAGCGCTTCAGCACTGGGCACTGCCATGCCACGGCTGCGGGGCACTCCGAGACGGGGGGCGGCCTGGTATGCCGCAAAGTCACGGCGTAAGCGCAAGGAAGCTTTCGAAAAAGCTATGGCAATTGCTGCCAGAAGGAGGAGGTCGCGGGGCAAGGCAATTATAGAAGAGGCTCCCCCGGA
>ML791993.1:1126318-1137576 GCA_009831015.1 Picea engelmannii | reverse complement strand
TTTCTTAAGCTCTTCCTCAATGAGACAACTTCTTGTTCAAGTTTCTCACAATCTTCTTCTTTCTTTATCATTTGGACCTTCTTTACTTCTACTATTCTTCTTGCTTCTTCAAGTAGAGTTTTCAAGGAAATTGTTTCTTCTCTTAGTTTCTGAAAGTCCTCTAATTGTTTCTTTAATCTTACAACTGTATTTTCACAACTAACCAATTCACTTCTTAGTTTTCTTTTCATGTCTTTGAGCTTGCTATTTTCAATCTCAACATGCTTCAATTTTTTAAGATTCTCATCTTCTTGTTGAATAATTTTTTCTTTATGATTTTCTTCTTCTTCATTGGAATTTTCTTTTTCAGTGCCATTTCTTTCAATCCTTGGATGAGGACATTCAAATTCAACGTGACCTACTCCTTCACAATTAAAGCAAAAGAACTTACCTCTATTTTCTTCTTTGAAATCTGAGATGTTGTAATCTTCTTCAACTTCTTCTTCTTCTTCCCTTGCATAAAGTTCTTGTATCTTGTCCCAAAGATCTTTTGCTGATGCACATGATCCCACCTTGGATTTCACTGAATCTATCAATCCATCCAGGATGGTATCTATTGTCAGTTTGTTGTTCCTTTTTGCTTCCTTCTAAGCTGCAGTCTTTGGTTTCTTCAAAGCATTGTATCCTGAAGCAACTGAGATCCAAACATCTGCCCCAAGAGCTTTCAAGTAAGTTTCCATTCTATTTTTCCAGTATTCAAAATTGCTTCCATCAAATGGTGGAATCCCATTTGGAATGTTTCCTTCCATTTCTGCATAGGATCTTCCTTCTAGTGGTTAAACTCTACTGAAGGTAACCCTCTCTGATACCAATTGTTGATACTGAGAGTGGGGTGAATCAGTATCAAGTACAATTTAAAACCTTTTTCAACTTATACTTAAGCCATTCAACTATATCCAATGAGCAATGAACAATAGTATAAGAGTTACACCAATACACCATAATACACCATGCACAATATATGAGAAATAATCAATAGTTTATTGTTCAAGGGAAGTAATGACTTCCAAAGGTAGCTACAGCTTCCAAATGTAGAGGGAGGGATAAACCTCCAAGAGGAAGATACAATCCTCCAATATAAAGAGAGAGTTTAACTATCCATCCTTGCCCCTTCCTTCCACCCAAGAATATATGAGAGATACTAAAAATTTACATTAAATCATCACCATAAACCAAACATCACATAGAACATGATAATGCTTCCCAAGACTTCTTCAATTTCTGCAATTATTCAATTCTTGGAGTACTCTGATCTTGTAGATAATATTACTCAATGTATTCTCTGAAACTTCTCCAATTTTCACTCCTTGAATCCTCCCCAAAAAGAGGTTATAGAAAGAATGGTAGACTTTATTCAATTCTGGTCTGTTCAGAAGACCCAACTTTTATAGCATGCCTCGCGCTCAATATTTAACATATGATTCTGAAACTTCCACACAAGAAACTAAAGTACGTACTCTTTCCAATGGAAGTGATCCCACTTCATTTTGATTCTATATAAATAAGTTATGACTGTTTTACCCGGAACGCCTGTTTATTGACTAGCTTCAGGACTGGTCACAAACCCTATCTTCCATAGAGTGTATCTCCATAATTGTAGTGAATCAAGAGCTGAAAATTTTACCAGAAGTACCTTGATATGTCTTCTCAATAACATAGCGATTTCACCATTTGAATCGTTCTAGAAATTTTTTTATAACAAAAATGGTAAGATGACCTTAAAATAATATACCTTAGAACACATCACCAAAAGACTTCATCCTCCCTTGAAATTCGGCCTTCTTTTACTTCTTATTCCCTCTAAAATTCGAATTGTATCAAATGAATGTATAATGATGTTTATTTATACCATTTATATCACTTCCTTTTAACATTAGGGCCGACCTGACAGTTTCTTATTTTGTAATTCTTTTCTTTAATTATCTTCAGGGCCTACATGTACAATTCACTTTGTCATCTTCAAAAATTCATTTCTCCTCAACCATGAGGATCCACGTGACATGCCACATACCACCAGAAACAACATGATGTATACTATCCATCCATGGGTGTTGTATCTGTATGTGCATTTTCCTTCATGTCCAAATACCTTCATCAATCTTGCGGGGTCCAAAACCCATGACTAGGGTTGACATCAATGACAACAACCAATCTTCCAATACGACGCTCCAGTTCTTCAGAATTCGGAGGTTCCTTCTTTGACACACTCCAAATATTTCGAACTTCGAATTGGTGAACTCTTGAACGTGTGTTTATCTGGAGCTTCGGGACTCCAACTCTCTAGAGCTTCAGGATTCGAAAGATCCGTCAACACAACAAAAAAATTCACCTAAACCTCGAACTGGTGAACTCTCCAATAGTCCTCGGATCAATGGTCTGGGATTCAACTTCAGGGCTTCTTACTGCTAATCCCCCCCAACTTCCTGAAATGTCGAAGGTAGAATTGGCGAAGGGTGGAGATATATGGTTCACATTCCCCCATCAATGGATGACTTGGATTGACTCTAGGCTTCGAGGCTTTGGGAATTTTCACACCAAAACGCCTTCCACCCATAATCCTTCACAGAGCCAAATGCAGATAACCTTTTGACACGTGTACCTAACGACCAATGGTCAGGATTTACTCTGGATTTTGGGACTTTGGGAGATTTTCCTCCTGGAAACACAAGAACCCATTTCTTTCAGAGTGTTAAATATCTAAATGCATGATATCTACGACTCATGCTTGCTTGCATGTAGATATGATGACTGGGATATGATATTCTCCATGATTCTCCTCCTTTGGTCTCAATTTTGATCCAACAACCCAGATTTCTTCCACGGCCAATCCAATGATTAGGCACTCCTCTTGGTGATCTACGACGTAGATTCACTTCGGGTTTTCAGAGCTTTAGGGATTTCGCCTCCTTTTCAACAAAGCCTTAAATTTTTTTGAAGCAGTGAAGTCCAAAGGAATCGAGGGTTTGACAATTTTGATCCTTACCTTCATCCAATGGATGTGTGGGGTTATGTCTTCTCCTAAACTAATATTTCTTGTTGTTCTTTAAAAACAAATATTTTTTCTCTTTGAGGACTTCTCGCTATCCCTCCTCAAAATTTGTCTAGTCAAAGGACTCAGACCTTTGGTACATGCCCTACGCTTCCCTACTGAAATTTTCACACTTAAAAGACTTGAACTCAGGCACACACCTTGCGCTTCCCTCCCGAGCTTCATGAATTAAAGAAGTCACTTGTGCACTTCTTACGCTTCTCCGCAATATGAAACTTATAATGTCTTCTGGAGCACACTTGCACTATCTCTTATGATCTTGAAATTCTTCAACTTCAAAGGGTTCAACCATTTATTCTTTTAGATGGCTCCTTATGCTCTCCTAGAACCCATGCTCTTTCTCTTGAGCTTGTGAACATGGTCGAAGTGTTCTCCCAACGCCCTCCTGGAACTCTATACTCTTCTTCCTAGGCTTTACCAACACTTAAAAAAAAAGTTGGCTTTGTGCACTCCTTGCAATGGCCCCCTGAATCTTGGTATTTAAAGATTCAACTGTGCACTCCTTGTGTTTACTTTCCTTTTGATCTTTTACACTACCATGAGTGTAGGCACACTCCTTGTGCTCTCTCTATGCACTCATTGCACTATCCCTTCTGAGATTATGACCTTTTCTGGTGTGCCCACCTGAAACTCTCTTAATGAACTCGAAACTGAGTTCTTGCGCACTCCTTACATTGGCTTCTTGGATTTTTCCAACAACTCTGGTGTGCACTCCTTGCACTAGCCTTGAGAGCCCAAAACACTCTGAAACTCTCATAGATAGGGAACTCTAACTATTCCTACAAAGGGAACAATTATACACTCTTAGCATTCATACATGCATAGTAAACATTCATAAAGCACATTTACTCACATAGAACACATACATAGAGAATCACATGGAGGGAAATCTACTTTTGTATTAATATGAACGCTTTTTACAGTGTTTACAAGACTGGACTTCAATAGAGTCTTAATTATTTCTCTCCTCTCCTCTCCTCTCTTGATTTTATCATGAGCTTCTCTAATATATACTATATTCCTCTAATTCCTATATCTCAATACATTGGGTTTTTTACAAAAGAGGGGCTTCTCGATCCTTCCTCACCTACTCACATTAAATTTACATCTAGTCAAAAACGGATCTAGATCCATCTACCTGTCAGTAATTAAAGGTGACTTACACTTATCCTCGCACAATACAATGGCTCAGACATCCTCAAGATTTTACAACATGTATTACATTAAATGATAAATTTAAAACAAAATGAGAAGGTTTGTGCTTCTCTCTCTCTGGATCTACTCCCTCCTAGTTCGTTGTTGCACTGGATGTTGACGCATTTTTGATGCTCCTGCATCATACTCCTCTGCTGAAAAAATCATGATCTCCTTCTCATGGATCATATTCTATTGTTGTTGAGATCCTACAGGATCCCAAACTCCACTATGGATATGTCCATTTGCTCCTATGCCTTTCTGTTGTTGTTGTTGCAATATTTTCTCCTGGCTTCCAAAATTTATGTTGCAGTGCCCCATTTATTTTTCCACTGAAATATCCTCTTGTCAGCCTCCACCTATTGTTGATTGTCTCCTTCACTGACTTTAGCATCAACCTCCATATCTCCTCAATCTCCTAGTTCATCTCGTCCATGGGTCGGTGCCTCTCTTGCAGTCTTTTCTGCTGTAGTTGTTGGATTATTGAGAGGGGGGGTGAATCAGTAATAAAGAAATTTAATCATTTTTAACCATATAATCCAAGTGTTATATCAATGTAGCATTATCATCCAATAAATACAGAGTAAATAAGCATTGAACAAAGGAACAATCATACACATACACAGTACACCAGTGTTTTACGTGGAAACCCAAATCGGGAGAAAACCACAGAATGTTTTTCCTTATATGTCTTGAAGAATTACATTCATTGGAAGCACCAACTTACGTTTTTTTCCAACTGCAACTGGAAAGAGGCTCCAACCCCCTATTTTCTCAGGCTATAACCTCAGGGAATCTCCAACTCCCCAATTCTCTGGCTACAACCAGAAGGAGGCTACAACCCCCTATGTTCTCTGGCTACAACCGGAAGGTGGCTACAACCATTTGTCCTATGCATCTTATAAATATTCTCCCCCTAGAACCATGCCTATGTTCTTTGCATCTGATAAATCTGTCCCCCTTTGTCATCAATGACAAAGGTATCTTTCCATCTGGGGTTGCTCCCCCTGAACGAACTGTCCTCTTATGGTGCTTCCTCGTGTACATATAATACATATAAGATAAGCATTCAAAAAATATTCATTTTGGAGAAGAAATAACTCCAATTCTTTGGCAAATATATTCAAAGGATTCCCATGGAGGTGGTTTTGTAAAGATGTCTGCCACTTGTTCTTTTGTGCCCACGTACTCAACTCTTATGTTCTTTTCTTCACCTTCCCTCAGAATTTCAGCTTATATATCATTGGTTACCTCAGACACCTATAGATATTCAATATGCTTAAGTGTGATTAAAATGAGAAAGCCTTGCCTCTTATTTATACTCTCCAAGTAGCTTCCTTAAAAACATCTTCTAGGTCACTTGGCCCCACTTTCCTTATTTTAGGGTTAACCCACTTCTAATTTCTCCATTAAATTTATTATTGAAATAATTTATTTTTTATTCACTTTTAATTATAATACACTCATTACTTCACTTTATTATTTACCTTTTAAAATATATTAAACCACTTTGACTACTTTGACCTTTTGGGGCTTCTAGATGACATATGAGGGTCCTCCAACTTTGTAAGGCCATAACTCTCAAACCGTGAGGATTTATGTGACATTCCACATACCACCATAAATGGAATGACATGTACTATCCATATATAATAGTATTATCTTAAAATATATCATAACTCATACAGTTATCCATCAAACAAACTTGGGTCCATTACCCAAACCTGGGGTCTCCAACTTATCATGGCCATAAACCTCTAATCGTGAGGAGTTATGTAACGTTACACATACCACCAGAAATGGAATGAAAAGAACTATCCATATAGGATAGTTTAACTGACAAATTCATTGTCCTTCATATCATTATTCCACAATTAAGAATGGGTTCTCTTACTCCACAAAGCATCTTCCCATGAGGGATTTCACCATAAGGGGACCACTTTGGAGTTCATCCCTCTTTACTTCTTATCAACCATGAAAAGACAATAATGAGTCAAATTTACATCAAACAATCTTGGGTCCATTACCCAAACCTTTGTGCTACGAGGCTTTCTTCAATGGTTGACATCAATGACAACAAACCGTAATCAACAATCTCCCCCTTTGGCATTGATGGAAACACTCTGATGAAATACTGAAATCATATCACTCATGCTCCCCCTGGAACCATGCCTTTGTCCTCTGTATCTGATAAATTTGCCTCTATCCTATGCATCTGATAAATCTCCCCCCCTTTGTCATCAATGGTGAAAGTATCTTTCCATCCGGGGTTTCTCCCCTTGACCGAACTATCCTCTTATGGTGCTTCCTCGTGTACATCTAAGACATATAAGATAAGCATTCAAAAATCATTCATTTTGGAGCACAAATAACTCCAAGTCTTTGGCGAAGATATTCAAAGGCTTCCCGTGGAAGTGGTTTTGTAAATATGTCTGCCACTTATTCTTCTGTGCCCACGTACTCAACTCTGATGTTCTTTTCTGCAACCTGTTCCTTTAGAAAGTGATACTTTATTTGAATGTGCTTCATCTTGGAGTGCATTACCGGGTTTTTTGAGATACTGATGACACTTGTATTATCACAATATATTGGAATGGTCACATCATACTCAACCTGTATATATGTCAAAGTTTGTTTCATCCAAAGAACCTGTGTACAACATGTTGCTGCTACAATATACTCTTCCTCGGTTGTAGATAGAGATAATGATGATTGTTTCTTTCTTAGCCATGATACCAAACACTCACCTAAGTAGAATGTTGATCTACTAGTGCTTCGTCGGTCATCAATACAACCTGCCCAATCTGCATTTATGTAGGCAATAAGTGATAGATATTTTCCTTTTGGATACCATAATCCAAACTCTTTTGTTCCTTTGAGATATCTGAAAAATGCTCTTTACTGCTAATACATGTGATTTCTTTGGTGTTGCTTGAAATCGTGCCACCTATCCAATTGCTTGCATTACATCTGGTCTGGATGGTGTCACATATAGTAGGTTGCCAATCATTGACTTGTATTTCCTTTGATCTGTAGACTTCGAATCATTATCTTTTCTCAACTTACAACTGGTTTGCATGGGAGTGATAACTGGTTTGCAATCTTCCATTCCAAACCTCTTTAGCATTTCTCTGATATACTTGGTTTGAGAAATAAAAATTCCTTGGTTGATTTGACGTATATGAAGTCACAGAAAGAATGATAGTTCTCCAAGTAATGACATTTCAAATTCATTCTGCATGTCTTTTGCAAATTTTTGGCTTAACCTGTCATCATCACTACCAAAAATAATATCATCAACATAAACTTCAATTAATAAAATATTACCTTGAATTACCTTGATGTAGAGGTTGTTGTCTACACTTCCTTTTCTAAACCCTTCCTTCTATAGATACTTATTCAGTCTGGAGTACCATGCTCTAGGAGTCTGTTTTAGACCATACAATGCCTTCTTTAATTTACATACATAGTCTATATTCTCTGACAACTAAAATCATTTTGGTTGTTCAATGTAGACTTCTTCTTCAAGTTCCCCATTCAGAAAAGATGATTTTACGTCCATCTGATATACTTTAACAGTTTTGGAGCATTCATAAGCTAAAAGTAAACGGATTGCTTCCATTTTGGCAACTGGGGAAAATGTCTCTTCAAAGTCGGTTCCTTCAATATGTGCATATCCTTTACATACCAATATAGCTTTGTTCCTTGTAACCTGCCCATTTTCATTCAATTTATTCCTGAAAACCCATTTTGTGTCGATCACATTCTTATTATTTGGTCTTGGAACCATTTCCCAAGTGTCATTTTTCTCTATTTTATCTAATTCTTCATCCATAGCCTTATTCCAAAATTCATCCTTGTTGGCTTCTTCAAAATAGTTTGGTTCAATTGTAGATAAGAGTGCTAGGTGTGTTTGTTCTGGTGAATGGATTTTTCTTGTAGTCTCAACTCCTACATCTTTGTTTCCAATAATATGATCTGAAGGATGATTCTTCTATACTCGTTTGCTAGGTGTCTTTGGAGATACTTGTTGAACATTCTCTTCTACTTCTGTCGGATTCTCTTCATCTTCATCTTCCTCTTCTACTTCTTTTTCATCTTTTTCTTTGAAAAGTTGTTCCATTGATTTGTTTTTTTCTTCCTTTGTTTCTGGTCTGCCCGTTTCATCAATTGTTACGTTGATGCTTTCCACAACTTTGTTTAATTTTAGATTGTAACACTTGTATGCTTTCCTTGTAATTGAGTAATGAACAAGTATTCATTTTTCCACATGAGAGTCAAACTTTCCCATTCTTCCATATTCTGTTTCGATGTGGCATTTGCTTCCAAAAACTCTTAAGTGCTTCACATTTTGATGCAGGAGCATCACATAAAGCCAACAAGAACACGCCTACCGAAAGGAGACAACTGGACGCACAGATTTCATTTGAACACATTTTTGTGATAACGTTTTGAATTTTAAATTCTAAAACATTAATGTAATGATCAGGAGGAAAGTGCATTAACATTTATGTATTGAAGATACAGACTGATTTTGGAGCGTATGTTCCTATCCGTGGATGTACTAGGCATTTATGTATGTTTAAATCCAAGTATGTAGATTTAAATGATAGATTAGATAGTTTTAGAAGCTTAGGAGGGAAAACGGAGGATAGACACTCTCACCCTTGTATCTTTGTATCATAATTCAAAATTCGTAAGTTGTACAGCTACAGAGGAGAATAGAAGAGAACAGAGGATTTTTATGCATTTAGTTGTTATTTGCCATGTATAGGAGCACTAGAATTAATATAAGAAATCTTTGATTACAAATCTATGTGTGTGTGATGGTTATTAGAATCACCTATTAAACGAGGGAGAATGAGTTCCAATTGTTTCTCTTTCTGAGAACTCCTGCAAAGAGTGTAGCGAAGGGTTCGCAAGGAGTGCATCGACCAGGTTCTGGATTTCATCTCAGAACTCTTAGGAAGGATCCAATTATGTCTTTACAGGAAGGAGTGTTAGAAGAGCACAGAGTCGTGAAAAGTGTGTGAAGGCTGGGAGAAGAGGGCAAGATTTCTTCAGAATCGCAGAGGAGTTGAAGAATTCTCTATTGCAAGGAGTGCACAGAGCTTTGCTTGAAGGATAATCGTGAGTTATCATTAAGTTTGCAATATTCATGCACAACAAAGTCTTGAAGCCTAGAATTCGCCAAGGAAAGATTGAAGGCCCAAAGAATCAACTTAGGTTGAAGGTTACAGAGGCCGAGTGAAGAACAAGTTTGATCGAAATCAAGAAAGGAGCAGGTCCAAGTGCCTTTGCCAAAGCTCAAATTCAAAGATTGTCAAAGACAAAGGAGGATGGTATGAATTCTCCATGGATAACTTGCGAGATCGCGAGGATCGTAGGATTTGAAGGAGTTGAAAGATGGTTATAGGCTAGAGAAACCCATCACCCAGGAATAGAGGGTCAACGTGAGTTGTTTCTCGTGGCTTACCCCATGTCGTTGGATCATTTCATGAATTCAAGGTTCGTGAGTTTGGAGGACAGACCAAATTCTTGGTTTCTCCAAGTCCCGAGTCGCGAAGTGCAGGGAAAAGGATCCAAGCCATTGGATCTTGGCCATGGGAGAATCATTGAACTGAACTCCGCATGGTATTGCGTTTTGGGGGTTCGAAGGTTGGGAAACATTGCATTTGGATCGCGAAATTCGCGAAGTACCTAGAGCCGAGGGCTCGTGCAGACAGGTGGCACATCCCATAAGCAAAGACCACATGGTTGATGGGTGGAGAAAACATACAGTGCATATAAAAAGGTCGAAGTGGGTGACAGGTGGCATACATGCATAACTGTGGAGGAGTCAACACCCTATTGACTTATCGCATTTTGGGGATTCGCAAGGGAGGAGAACGAGTGTTCATCACTCCAACTCGCGATGTCATGAGTTGATCCGGATTATTTTCGACACGAAATGATAGCGGAGATATAATAAAGAAATGCACAGAGATATTGCAGATATTCAATAATATAATAGAAATGTATCAAAGATGCAACCATAAACACAGATATACAGTAATACACGATTTCTATTAATCAAAGAAATGTACAGAGACTGTAAAAATACAGAGTGAAAGACTCACTAGAATGGTGGCAGCTTATCTCTGAGAAGAGATGTGACGGCTACTCGCATTCGCAAGAAGATCATTACAATGAGGATCAGAAGGCCCTTTTACAATAGACGGGAATTCCAAAATTCCTAGACATCCAAAAACCTAACCCTAGGAGATGAAGCGCCAAAAGTTATGTGGGCCCCGTTTGGGTAAGTGAGTACATCAACTTCTTGGGGTCGTAAGTTTTGCATACGATCTCCATTTTAGGCGTGTGATAGCTCGTTGGAAAGGTATTGTCGAGGAGATTAATTTTGGGGGATCAATTATAACTTCAGATATCATTGATAACATCGATCTCAAAAAACCTTCATTTGGACCCTCAAAATGGCCCCGAAAGTTAAAACCTGCTAAAAATAGTAAATTGCCAAAATGGCCAGAAAACTATTTTGAGCCATTTGGAAAGGGTGGGTGGCCATCGATATCCACATGGATAAATACTCCCTCCTTAGGAAGCAATGGTCTCCTTTGCGTTGAGTTCCCGGGGGAGAAGGAAAAGCGTTTGTTGAATCTGCATCTTGGTGAGCTGCTTGTCTTGTTGGAGACATTGCGCTGCTTGGTTTGTTGAAGGTCGTCACGAAACTGTGGCTGGAAGGGTTGGAACTTTTTAACCAGTCTGGCTACATGAGATGACTGTGTGTAGAAGGATTCTTTGTGCTTTTTTGCAACCTTGTCGACCTTCTTCTATTGGATAGAAGGTGCTTGGGCCGAAGTTGTGGTGGTTGCAGTATCCTTTTGTTCCCCTTTTGAACAGATTGTGGAGAAGATGAATTTTGTAGTATGAGATACTACCTTGCGGCACTGTTTAGGTGGAGTAGTAGTTGGAACTA
>ML791993.1:1112192-1125587 GCA_009831015.1 Picea engelmannii | reverse complement strand
TATTGTTCCTCATAGTTGCCAATAGGGTAGTATTGTTCCTTTACCGCATCCACAAAAAAATCCCAAGTGGTTTCGGCCGCATATATTCCAGACTCCTCTGTGGAACTCTGCTCCCAGTAAGTTTCCCACCAATTTTTGACATGGGGGAGAGCCTTAAGGAGTGCGAAGGTGATATTTTCCTTGTCTGGAAAATTATGAACAGAGAAATAACCTTCTAGCAGATTTAACCATTTATCTAGGGCATCTGCATCTATTTGACCTTCAAATACGGGAATATCAAAATTAACATGTAACTTGAAAGGCGAGGTGCCTCCAAAGTGGTCTCTTGATGAAGATGCGCCTGATGCTATCGGTAGGCATTGAAGGATGTGGGAAAAAATCTCCATCATTTCGTCCCTCTGTCACGTGTGAGCTTGCTCAAGAAATAGACTGATAGGATCGTCTGCTCCATCGTTTTTCTTTTCTTCCGCCATTGAGGGTTTCTTGGGTGTGTGAGAGAGATTGTCCTCAAGAGAGACAAGATCGAGACCCAACTTACTATACTCGGACCTTGTCGGGGACATGCACTGAAAAATGATTAAGAGCAGTCTGCTCTGATACCACTGATCCGAATTATTTTCGACACGAAATGAGAGCAGAGATATAATAAATAAATGCACAGAGATATTGCAGATATTCAATAATATAATAGAAATGTATCAGAGATGCAACCATAAACACAGATATACAGTAATACACAATTTCTATTAATCAAATAAATGTACAGAGACTGTAAAAATATAGAGTCAAAGACTCGCTAGAATGGTGGTAGCTTATCTCTGAGAAGAGATGTGACGGCTACTCGCATTTGCAAGAAGATCATTACAATGAGGATTGGAAGGCCCTTTTACAATAGATGGGAATTCCAAAATTCCTAGACATCCAAAAACCTAACCCTAGGAGATGAAGCGCCAAAAGTCATGTGGGCCCCGTTTGGGTAAGTGAGTACATCAACTTCCCGGGGTCGTAAATTTTGCATACGATCTCTGTTTTAGGTGTGTGATATCTCGTTGGAAATCTATTGTCGAGGAGATTCATTTTGGGGGCTCAATCATTCCTTCAGCTATCATTGAGAACCTTTATCTCGAAAAACCTTCATTTGGACCCTAAAAATGGCCCCGGAAGTTAAAACCTGCTAAAAATAGTAAATTGCCAAAATGGCCAGAAAACTATTTTGAGACATTTGGAAAAGGTGGGTGGCCACTGATATCCACTTGGATCATGAGTTGAAAGAGGTGATAGAGTTAATCTCTAGCCGATGATCACTTGTAAAAGCGCTAATGAGGAGGATCCATACCTATATCGTGTCTCGGGTATCAGAGGTTTGGAGAAAGAGGATTCGAGAGTCTTCAACTCTCCAACTCGCGAGATCGCAAGCCACAAAGGGATCTTGCACTAAGGCCTTGGTCATGATCACTTTTCCAAGGGGATGAAGAGAGGGGGCTTATCCCTTACGCTCATTCAGAGCTTCACATCTCAGTTATTGCAAAGAGCGGTGGCATTGGGTTGAAAGCGTTGAACTCGCGAGACCCGAAAATCCTTCATGGTCTTAATCAAGGATTTTTCTTAACTCTTGTCATGGTTTAGAGAAAATCATGCGCATATCTTGGCCTGAGGGTCGGGGGTCTGCACCAATTGTGGTATCAGAGCACAGAAAAAAAATCTTTGCTTTCTGTAGTAGAGAAAAAAAAAATTACATCCATGCCGCCGAGAAGAACAGAAAGGCCCATGCCTGATCCAGTAGTGGAGAGAGAAATGCATGAATTATGTGTCATGCATGACACAGATGTTGTTGTCAATTAAGGATAAATAATTGAAACCAGAGATGAACAATACAATACTTCTCATGAGTGGGAAGGAACTTCTTAAGGAAGTTAAGAAGAAAGAAGACATGCAATTAATTATGGTTAGGAAACCCATAATTGTTTTGAGCAACACTAGAATAGATGATTTGCCAAAAGAAATCCAGGGTTTGTTGGAAGAGTTCGTTGACATAGTAATGGACAAACTACCCTGTTCTTTTCCACCTATCAGGAGTATAAGCCATCATATTGATCTTATACCTGGAGCCAGCTTACCGAACAAAGCAGCATACAGGTTGACACCACAAGAGAATGAGGAAGTTAAGAGACAGGTCCAAGACTTAATGGACAAAGGATTAATTTGGGAGAGCTTGAGTCCATGCGTTGTTTTGACAGTGCTCAACCCAAAGAAATATGGAGGTTGGAGGATGTGCACAGACTCAAGGGAAATTAATAATATTACCATCAGATACAAATTTCCATTGCCAAGGATGGACGACTTGATGGATTTCTTGAGTAGAGCCAAATATTTTTTGAAGATTGATTTGAAAAGAGGCTATCACCAAATCAGGATGAGGGAAGGTGATGAATAGAAAATGACATTCAAAACAAATGAAGGTTTGTATGGATGGCTTGTCATGCCATTTGGATTGACGAATGCTATGAGCACCTTTATGAGGTTGATGAATGAAGTCCTGAAGGATTTCATTGGAAAATTAATGATTATATATCTATATGATATACTAATTTTCAGTAAAGCTGAAGCAGAGCACTTAAAACATTTAGTTTCCATGATGAGGAGATTGTAGCAAGAGAAATTGTTGATCAATATGAAGAAAACATCATTCATGAGGACATAACTCATTTATTTGGGTTTTGTTATCTCTGCAAATGAATTGAAAATGGATCCTGAGAAGATAAAGGCGATTAGAGATTGGCCATCACCGAAGACTATTTTCAAAGTTCAAATCTTCCATGGAATGACTAGCTTCTATAGAAAATTCATCCAAAACTTCAGCAGAATCAATGCACCAATGATGGATACGGTGAAGAAACAACATAAATCTTTTCACTAGACAGAGGAAGAAGAAAAGAGTTTCAACCTGTTGAAGACAAAGATCACTGAGCAACCAATTCTAGTGTTACCAGATTTCAACAAAACATTCAAGGTCAGGTGTGGTGCGAGTGGGTTTGCAATTGGAGTGGTCTTGAGCCAGGATAACAGGTTGATCACGTATTTCAGTGAGAAACTGAATGAAGCAAAGATCAAATACTCAATGTATGACAAGGATTTTTATGCAGTCATACAAGCGCTGAAGAAATGGAGACACTATTTGGTTCTAAAAGAGTTTTTTTGGTACAGAGAATATCATGCTTTGCAATTCGTGACTCGAGAGGAGAAGCTGAACCAAAAACATGCTAAATGGGTTGAATATATGCATAATTTTATTTTTGTGATTAAACATATTTCTGGAACTGCTAACAAAGTGGCTAACACTTTGAGCAGGAAATCTTTGCTATTGGAGGAATTTAGAGTGAAGACTTTAGGTTTTGATAACCTCAAAGAAATATACAGGGATGATCTAGATTTTAAAGAAGCATATGAGGCATCTAAGAATCCAATTCTCAGGGATAGAAGCCAATGGACCGAGTACATGATCCAGGATGGATTATTGTTTAGGGACAATCAACTATGTATTATGAAATGCTCCATGAGGAATAATTTGCTGAAGGAAAAACATAGTGGAGGGTTGGTGGGACAATTCGATCAAGATAAAACGTTCTTGAAGTTGAATGGCTCATATTATTGGCTGGGGATGAGAACGGATGTGAATAAGTTTGTAGACAGGTGCAGAATTTTCCAGCAAAGGAAGGGAAAGTGGCAGAACGCAGGGTTATACCAACCCTTACCCATACCCAAAAGGCCATGGGATACCATGAGCATGGATTTCATATTGGTATTTCCAAGGACATAGAGGGGATATGACTCAATCTTTGTAGTGGTATACATATTTTAAAAAATGGCACATTTCATACCATCCCAGAAAACCAATGACGTAACTCATATTGTGAACCTATTTTTCAAGGAAGTCGTCAGACTACACGGCTTGCCAAGAAGTATCATTTCTGATCGAGACACCAAGTTCGTGAGACATTTCTAGAGGACCTTATGGAAGAAGCTGGGGACAAATTTTCCTTTTATCTCAGCGTATCATCCTCAGACAAATGGATAGACATAGGTTGTGAACAAGATCTTGGGAGATTTTCTAAGGAGCCTAGTGACTGAACACCACAGTCAATGGGATCATATTCTACCACAGGCGGAATTTGATTACAACGATTCATTTTACAAAAGAACATGGCACAATCCATTCCATATTGTATATGGAATGCAGCCAAGGGGAGTTTCTGAATTGAAATATTTAGAACAAGATGAATTCAGGAGTGCTAGTGCAAAGGACTTTGCAGAAGGAATGGAGGAGCTTCACAGTAGAATTAAGGAGTGGTTGCAGAGTTCAAGTCAAGAGTACAAGCGTAGAGAAGATCAACACAGGCGAGAACTTCAATTTGAAGTTGGCGATTTGATCCTAGCACATTTGAGGAATGAAAGGTTCCCAAGGGAAACATACAATAAGCTCAAGATGAAAAATATCGGACCGTGCAAGGTCATAAGGAAATTTAGGGAAAACACATATGAGATTGAACTACCATATGGGGTCAAAATCTCACCGATATTCAATGTCACAGATTTGTACCCTTACAGAGATGAAGAACCAGAAGCAGAAGATGAACATGAAAAGATTCAATGGACAAAACAAATGCCTATAGCTGAAAATCCACAGATGGAAAGAATAATTGAAGAAAGGGTTAGCAAAAAGACCAGGAGGAAGGAGTATTTTGAATACTTGGTCAAGTGGAAAGGACATCCAGTTGAAGATGCCAGCTAGGAGGATGAAGAAGAAATTCAAAGGCATGGACAGACCATGCAAGAGCTCATGAACATGAGTTCATGAAAATTTTCAAGCAAGGGAGTATGATGCAGGATCATCACATAAAGCCAACAATCATGCGCCTAGCGAAAGGAGACAATTGGATGCGCAGATTTCATTTGAACACGTTTTTGTGAAAACGTTTTGAATTTTAAAATCTGAAACATTAATGTAATGATCAGGAGGAAAGTGCATTAGCATTTATGTATTGAAGATCCAGACTGATTTTGGAGCATATGTTCCTATCCGTGGATGTACTAGGCATTTATGTATGTTTAAATGCAAGTAGGTAGATTTAAATGATAGATTAGATAGTTTTAGAAGCTTCGGAGGGAAAATGGAGGATATACACCCTCACCCTTGTATCTTTGTATCATAATTCAGAATTCGTAACTTGTAGAGATGCAGAGGAGAACATAAGAGCACAGAGGATTTTTATGCATTTAGTTGTTATTTGCCATGTACAGGAGCACTGGAATTAATAGAAGAAAGCTTTGATTCCAAATCTATGTGTGTGTGATGGTTATTAGAATCACCTGTTAAATGAGGGAGAATGAGTTCCAATTGTTTCTCTTTCTAAGAACTCCTGCAAAGAGTGGAGTGGAGGTTCCGCAAGGAGTGCATCAACCGGGTTCTGGATTTCATCTCAGAACTCTCAGGAAGGATCCAATTATGTCTTTACATGCAAGAGTGCTAGAAGAGCACAGAACCGTGCAAAGTGTGCGTAGGCTGGGAGAAGAGGGAAAGATTTCTTCAGACTTACAAAGGAGTTGAAGAATTCTCTATTGCAAGGAGTGCACAAAGATTCTCTCGAAGGATAACCATGAGTTATCATTAAGTTTGCAAGATTCATGCACAACTAAGGCTTGAATCCTAGAATTCACCAAGGAAAGATTGAAGGCCAGGAGAATCAACTTAGGTTGAAGGTCACAGAGGCCAAGCGAAGAACAAGTTGGATCGTAATCAAGAAAGGAGAAGGTCCAAGTGCCTTTGCCAAAGCTCAGATTCAAAGGTTGTCAAGGACAGAGGCAGACGGTCTAAATTCTCCATGGCGAACTCACGAGATTGTGAGGACCGTAGGACTTGTAGGAGTTTCAAGATTGTTAGAGGTCTGAGAAACCCATCACCCAAGAGTCGAGGTTCAACGTGAGTCGTTGATCATGGCTTACCCCATGTCATTGGATCGTTTCATGAATTTGGGGTTCATGAGTTTGGAGGACAGGACAAATTCTTGGTCGCTTCAAGTCCCGAGTCATGAAGTGTAGGGAAAAAGATCCAATCTGTTGGATCTTAGCCACGGGAGAATCATTGAACCGAACCCCGCGTGGTATCATGTTTTAGGGGTTCGAAGGTTGGGAAACATTACATTTGGATCACTAAATTTGTGAAGTGTTGAGCGGCAAGGGCTCGTGCGGACAGGTAGCACATTCTGTAAGCAGAGACCATGTGGTTGATAGGTGGTGCAAACATAGAGCGCGTAGAAAAAGGTCGAAGTGGGTGACAGGTGGTGTACACGCGTCACTGTGGAGGAGTCACCACCCTGTTGACTTATCACATTTTGGGGATTTTCAAGGGAGGAGCACGAGCGTTCAACACTCCAACTCGCGAAGTCGTGTATTGTGAGAGGTGCTAGAGTTAAGATCTAGCTGGCAGTCACTTGTAAAGGCACTAACAAGGAGGAGCCATACCTGTATCGCGTCTCGGGTATCAGAGGTTTGGAGCAAGAGGAGTCGAGAGTCTTCGACTCTCCAACTCGCGAGATCGTGAGCCACGAAGGTAGCTTGCACTAAGGCCTTGGTCATGGTAATTTTTACAAGGGGATGAAGAGAGGGGGCTTATCCCTTACTCCCATTCAGAGATTCATATCTCGACTGTTGCAGAGAGCGGTGGCATTGGGTTGAAAGCACTGAACTCTCGAGACTCGAAAATCCTTCGCGGTCTTAATCAAGGGTTTTTCTTAAATCTTGTCATGGTTTAGAGAAGATCCTGAGTGGGTCTTAGCCCGAAGGTCGAGGTTCTGCACCACATTTGTTGGTCTTCCTTTCCATAGCTCGTAGGGAGTTTTGTCAGTGTTGTTTCTGAGCATTACTCTGTTTTCAATGTGAATTGATGTATGCACTACCTGTGTCCAAAAAATATATGTCAATTTGTAATCCATTAGCATTGTTTGAGCCATTTCCTATGTAATTATCATCCATTATGATAATGTTCCTTTGTCTTTGAACCACCCTCTGATACCAATTGTTGGATTACTAAGAGGGGGGGTGAATCAATAATAGTGTAATTATAATCCTTTTTCTTCAAATGTTATATCAATGTAGAATTATCATCCAATAATGAGCAGTAAGAAATAAACAATCACACACATACACAGTACACAAATGTTTTACGTGGAAACCCAAATCGAGAGAAAACCATGGAATGTTTTTCTTATATGTCTTGAAGAATCACATTCATTGGAAGCACCAACTTCCTTTGTTTTCCAGCTACAACTAGAAGGAGGCTCCAACCTCTAGTTTCTCAAGCTACAACCTAAGGGAAGCTCCAACTCCCTAATTCTTCGGCTACAACCAGAAGGAGGCTACAACCCCCTATGTTCTTTGGCTACAACCAGAAGGTGGCTACAACCACTTGTCCTTGCCCCATCCAACCACCTTGAAGTAGAAGTAGAATGATGGAACCACTGTCACACTATCACTGTGAGATATACTGTTGTAAAATTGTACCAATAAATATGAACCATGCATCAACCATGCATCAACTTGTAACTCAACCTATAATCAACCTGTACCATAAACAAGTGCATCAACCATGCACCAACCTGTACCAAACAACCTGTAATCAACCTGTACCATAAACAAGTGCATCAACCATGCACCAACCTGTACCAAACAACCTATAATCAACCTGTACCATAAAAAAGTGCATCCAACCATGTCCCAAGTATGTACCAATCATGTGTGTCAACTACTCATCAACTATGACTCATCAATATGTACCAACATCATCAACTATACACCTCATGTATGTGCCAACTCATCAACTACTTGTCTCAACCATGTACTCAACATGTACCTCAACCAAAAGCCCTCATCAATTATATTATCCAAATATGATTTGTAGCTTTGTAATATACTTGGTGTATATTATCAAATTATTTCAAACCTTGCTTAACTTTAACAACAAGAGACTAGCATTTTCATCAAATTTTTCTTTGGTCTCACATGCCTAGTTTTGGATTAGTCAACAACCCTAACTGGAAGTAATCATAAATTTGTACCTATAATGTATAAATATTTGAAACTGATATACAATGTTCTTCAATGTGTTTTATGAAATTCCTCAAAGTGTCACTACTTGGAACCTCTCAGAAAATGATTTATAGCAAAAATGGCATACCTTGTTGAATTTTGTCTTATTCTAGAGAGCGACCTTGTAGAAAGTTCCCCATATGGAATATTTGTTGAAATGATCTATAAAATATTACACATAATACTACAGACTATACCCTAACCAACACATTTGGTTTCACTGAATTTGGATCTGTTATGAAGAAGTTATTACATTTTTACCCAAAACACTTGTTTTTTACTAGTTTCAGGACTAGCCACAAACCCTATTTTCCACGGGGTGTAACTCCAAAAATACAACGACACACAATCTGAATTGTTTACCACAGATACTTGGATATGTTTTCTCAATGGAATACCAATTTCACATTCTGAATCATTATATAAAAAATGTTATAGCAAAAATGGTGAGATGACCTATAAATAACATACCTTAGAAAGCACCATCAAAAGAATTTATCCTTCCTTGCATTTCGGCCTTCTTTTCTTCACCTTTCCTCATAATTTAGGCTTAGATATCCTTGGTTACATCAGACACCTATTGATAATCAATATGCTCAAGTGTGATTAAAATGAGAGAGCCTTTCCTCTTATTTATACTCTCCAAGTAGCTTCTTTAAAAACATATTCTAGGTCACTTGGCCCCCCTTTCCTTATTTTAGGGTTAACCCACTTCTAATTTCTCCATTAAATTTACTATTGAAATAATTTATTTTTTATTCACTTTGAATTACAATACACTCATTGCTTCACTTTATTATTTACCTTTTAAAATCTTTTAAACCACTTTGACTACTTTGATCTTTTGGGGCTTCTAGATGACATATGAGGGTCCTCCAACTTCGTAAGGCCATAACTCTCAAACCGTGAGGAGTTATGTGACGTTCCACATACCACCAAAAATGGAATGAAATGTACTATCCATATAGAATAGTATTATATTAAAATAGATCATAACTCATACCATTATCCATCAAACAAACTTGGGTCCATTACCCAACCCTGGGGTCTCCAACTTCTCATGGCCATAACTCTATAACCGTGAGGAATTATGTGGCATTCCACATACCACCAGAAATGGAATGAAAATCAATATCCATCTAGGATATTTTACCTTACAAATTCATTTTCCTTCATCTCATTATTCCACAATTAAGCATGCGTTCTCTTACTCCGTAAAGCGTCTTCCCGTGAGGGCTTTCACCATAAGGGGACCACTTTGGAGTTCATCCATATTTACTTATTATCTACCATGACAAGACAATAATGAGTCATCTTTAAATCAAAAAATATTGGTTCCATTACCCAAACCTTTGTGTTGCGGGGCTTTCTACTCCAGTGCATACTCTAATTTTGCAACAATGTAACTAAGATGTTTTTCAACCATCTCCTCTGACAGTTTTATTTATTCTAGTTCCTTTTTTCATGGATTGTCTAACCAATCCTCGAGCATATGCAACTCTCATGATATCTGTAATCTGGTTTGAGTAGAAATATATTGCACATATATTTTCTTTCTCTGTACCATGTCTCTGATGTAGTGATACTTGATTTCAATGCGTTTCGATTTGTCATGAAACACTAGGTTCTCAGAGATCTTTACACGTCTTTGGTTGTCATAATGAATAGTAGTTGGATCCATCTCATGAGATAAAAAGTCAGTCAATAGTTTACGAAGCCATAATTCTTCACGAACTACCACACTTAGTGCAATGTACTCTGCCTCTGATGTACTTAAGGCTGTAGAGAATTTTCTTCTACTACACAAGGAGACCATGGTTGATCCTAGGGTGAAGCAGCAACTTGAGGTGCTTTTTCCTATCTACTGCACTTCCTGCCTAGTCAACATCGGCATATCCTTCCAACATTAAGTCCACATTAGCTGCATATCTCAGGCCATAGCCAATTGTACCTTGTAGGTATCTCAATATGTGTTTTGTAGCTATTCAGTGTGTATGTTTTGGTTGACTCATAAACTGGCTAAGCACATTCACTGCATAGAAAATGTTTGGTTTGGTGTTAACCAAATACATCAAAGATCCAATAATATGTTGATATAAATGTGGATCTACGTCTCCCGAATCAGTGTCATTCATCTTCTTTAAGTCCATTACCATTGAAGTAGTAATGGATTTATAATCTGTCATTTTGAACTTTTTCAGTATCTCCAAAGTATATTTTCCTTGATTTATGAAAATATCATCTGATCTTTGCCATACTTCTAGTCCCAAGAAATAATGCATTTGGCCCAAATCCTTCATTTCAAATTTGGCAGTTAATACATGTTTGCATTTAGTAATGAGTCTATCTGAACCGGTGATGAAGAGATCATCCACATATAGGACTAGAATCAAACACTCATTTCCATCAATGTGATAATATAAGTTTAGGTCGGCTGCACTTTTTTTGAAACCCAAGATTGTCAGGAAACCATCCATTTTATCATACCAAGCACGTGGTGCTTGTTTTAGACCGTATAGTTCTTTCTTCAATCTACATACATGAAATTTTTCATTGTGTATAACAAAACCTTCTAGCTGCTCAATATAAAATTATTCCTCAATTTCACCATTGAGAAAAGTTGTCTTTACATCCATCTGATGTCTCTTCCAACCCATGGAAGAAACAAGTACAATAATAGATCAAATGGAGGTATATCTGGCTACTGGTGCAAAAGTCTCATCATAGTCAACTCCCTCTATTTGTGAGAACCCTTTGGCCACAAATTTTGCATTGTATTTTTCAATGCTTCCATCAACAACATGTTTGATTTTGTAAATCCATTTGGAAGTCACTATGGACTTTCCCTCTGGTCTTGGGACAACATACCATACATCATTCTTTAGTATAGATTGGTATTCTTCAGTCATGGCATCTTTCCATACTTGTTCACCGGAGGCTTCTCCATGAGAAGTTGGCTCTGAATCAATAATGCGGGTCAAGGCTGAAAGGTAGCTTGAGAATATATTAGGTCTCTTACTTTCTTTGGTTTCTCCTTGTGGGGTTTTATTCCCTTCTGCTTCTTCTAAAGTTTGTCAATCCCAAGATGGTATTTTATGTCCAACTGTAATGTCTCTATGTATATTACATGGGGAAACCGAATCTTTTGGAGCAACTGGGTCAACTGGAGTTGTTGTCTCATCTGGAATAATATATGTCTCCCTCTGAACTGCTGAATGAGGAGGAGGTATTGTTTCACTATGTATTTACATCTGATCTTCTATGGATCTCTAGAAGGTTACTTCTTCTTCAAAAGTAACGACTCTTCTTACTTCAATTTGTCTTTGACCTAGGATGTATATTCGATATGCTTTTGAGGATTCATTGTATCCTCAAAATGTACCCTTTATTCCTAAAGGTTCTAGTTTGGATCTTTTTTCTTTGGGTACATGAAGGTACAATGGACATCCAAATATTCTGAAGTGTCTAATCTCAGGTTTCACTTTGGTGAATTCTTCTTATGGAGTAATGTTCTTCAGAATCTGATGAGGACTATGATTTTGAACATATATTGTTGTCATACATGATTCTGCCCATAGAGTCATAGGTAGGCTCTGATCATGTATCATTTCTTTAGTTTCTTCAATGATAGTTCTATTTTTCCTTTCAGCAACCCCATTTTTTTTAGGGTTGTAAGGAACTGTGAACTCCCTCTTAATCCCTACTTCAATGAAAAAATTGTTAAATTCTTTTGAGGTGTATTCTAATCCATTGTCTGATCTCAATACTTTGATTTTTCTTCTTGTTAGATTTTCAACCTGAGCTTTGAATTCTTGAAACTTGACAAGGACTCCATCCTTGTTCTTCAAAAAGTAAATCCAAGTTTTCCTGGAGTGGTCATCTATGAAGATTACATAGTACAAGTACCCATTTAAGGATGCAACAGTCATTGGCCCACATACATCTAAATGTATCAAGTTCAATATTTCCTTGGATCTGTTGTCACTTCTAGGAAATGATCCTTTAACATTTTTTCCAAGGGCACAACCTTTGCAAACACCTTTATGCTGGATCTGGATCTCTCGTAGACCTGTTACCATTTTCCCTAGATATGGAAGAGATATATAATGAATGCGAGCAAGTATTCTATGCCATAACTCACTCAAGCTGATAGTGTCATGTAATAAGGCTTGAACTGGTTTTATGGTCATCTTGTACAATATTTTTTCTCTGACACCAATTAATTTGGAAGAGCTAATATGAGAGTCTTTGTGCCATGCAAGAACTCTTCCTTCTGAGAAAGTAATTTTGTAACCTTTTTCTTTAAGGGCCGAAATAGAGACAAGATTTCTCTTCATTGCGAGTACATATGGAACTTCTTCTAGTTTAAGCTGCATATTTGAATCTAGTTGGAAGGTATAATTTTTGACCCCTCTCACATTATATCTAGCATCATTTCCAAGGACAACATGTAGATGTGTCTCTTTCTCAACGAAGTGTGATAGATGATTTCTAATACCGGTCATGTGCCTGGAGGCACCACTATCAATTAGCCAAGTATTGTTATTGATAGAAACCATACCTGAGAGTGATGAGATGTTGATTTCTTCATTGATTTGGAGTTTTGTACTGAGCTTTATTCCCATCACGAATTTTCTCATCTTCACAAACCCTTGTCAACTAGGATAGAAAACCTAATGACTAGGCTAGGCTAGCACTTTTAGGTTTTTTTGGGCTTATGAATGCCAACAATAATCCTTTAATAAGTATGATAGCCTTGGTAAGTTGTGTAGCTTCTTCAAGAAATTCTTAGAAATACAATTCATAATTTTCTGCAGAATTTTGACGAAACCCTAGAAACCCTTAGGGTCAAAATTTTGAAATGCACGGAATTTAGATCTGAGACTTGTTGGAGGTACACTGAAGGAGGTCATACCCTTCTATGTCTTTTTCATCCCAAGCTTCCAAGTTTTGAGTGGTGAAATATCTCAGAAAAGGAGGTCTTACAGATTTTCTGGAAACCCTTGGAGGGTCGTGTTATAACCCTATGATTCATAGGATCATCTATTGACTGGAAATTTTTCACTCTTGGTGTATAGGATTGCAAATAATATTTCATCTCTACGAATTATTTTCAAAGGAAGCAATGCACAAAACCCACCAAAATCGCTAAAATCCTAAGTTTTTGCTGCATTCGTGCCTGGAGAATAAAGAACGCGCTTAGATCGACAGTCGATCTAGCGGCGCATAGATCAACGGATGATAGTGGATTCC
>ML791993.1:1080804-1112055 GCA_009831015.1 Picea engelmannii | reverse complement strand
CCGGAATGAAGCATTTTTCTCTGGCGGGCCCTGTCCCAACGTGTCACCCATCCGTCGCATTGGACCTCCTCCGCTCCAAACCACTTACTTCTTACCACCCTTCCAACTTATTACCATACCTCTCCTGCATCATGACGTCTGCCTCCATTATCCTGCCATCTCACCCATCCATGAATAATGAGACTTAGGATAAAAACATTAAGTTAATAATGCTAGTAATAAAATTTAATGTAGTTAGTTTAATAAATTGGATTAGTTAATAATTAGTTGGTTAATTAATAATAAATCAATTGTTAATTAATTAATGGTTAATAATATAGTTAGGTTAGTAACTAGGTTAGTTTTAAATTAAATAAAACAAATTAATAAAATAATACCAACAAAACAAATCATAAAAAATTAAAAAGTTAAATTAAAAACATATAATATAAATTTTATTATATAAAAACATTTAAATTAAAACATAAAAACATTTAAATTAAAACATAAAAACAAATTAAATAAAAATAAACAAAAAGGAAAACAAAGCATATAATAAAATTAAAACAAAAATCTAAAAATTAAAACGTATACAAAACAAAACATGTAATAATTTAAAAAACAAATAAAACAAAAAGCAAAACATAAAAAAAACATACGTAACAAATCACATAGTTAAAAAACTAAAAATTAAAAAAAAATAAACCTACGCTATGCTAAGTCTACCCCACCCCGTGCTCACGTCACACTCCACTCACACTCCACTCGCACCTCTTCATACATCAAAGCCCATCCATTTAACATTTAATCAAAACAAACGGTCCATAAAAATTCTGGACCCCCCCTCACCATCCGAACTTTAACGAGAGGGGGGGGGTCCAGAATGGTAGTTTTCAAATACCACCCCCCCTCCACGTGTCGTTTTATTATTCCTGCGGAACCCCCCCCCCAAAAAAAAACCGCTTACCACCTCAGGGGGGATCCGGAATACCGCTTTTCATTAAAAAAATCGCTTTTTTACTATTTTTGCCATTTTTGCCTATTTCAGCATGTGTTCGTCCGAGGCAGTTTCTAGGAAAACGAAGACAGATTTTAAAAATATGAGAGTTTTTTTTGCTCAGCACGGGCTGAGGAACAAAAACCTCTCTCGGTTTTTTCAACGGAGCTACGCGCAAGGAGAATCGAAGACATCTTCGAGGCCTATTTTTCCAGATTCTCAATTTTCCGTTACAGTCCCGATCTTGTAGGAGCTGTTACGGCCAGTTGGGAACACATTTGGAGAAACCAAAGGCTTTTTTTGTCCATCACATACCCATATACAATAACCTCCTTCAGTTTTCACCCAGGTGTCATCGTTCAAGAGAAAAACACGTCTGTTCGGACCCCTTTTTTGCAGAAAACCGGTCCGTCTTTCATGGCAGAAAGCTCCAAATTTTGTGGGAGTGGTGGCTATTTTTGGCCGAGGTGGTTAAACCAACTTCTGAAACTTATTGGGATGATCTATCCTATTTATTCAGAGGATTTTAATGTACAACGGTTCGGCCTGTGAGGTTCCTTGCTGGACATTGGGCTTTGTTTTTCCATAGAATTCTTTTTGTAATCTTGAGATGAATGATCAGTAATAAACATTTTTTTTACAGGATTCATGTGCGGAGGTGTTGGTGGCATTTCCCTTCTCTGTTGAGTGTTTTCCTGTTATCATTTCATTTGTTTTCAATTTCTCATTATCATAAGAAGAGTAATAGAGCATAATTTATTATGAAATACTCTGCATCTGATCTTGTGATGATGTTTATGTTTCTCCTCTAA
Source organism: Picea engelmannii (assembly GCA_009831015.1). Lineage (NCBI taxonomy): Eukaryota > Viridiplantae > Streptophyta > Pinopsida > Pinales > Pinaceae > Picea > Picea engelmannii. The sequence goes on along the minus strand of ML791993.1, from coordinate 1,110,267 downwards.
AAAGTTAGTTTATGAATTCTTAACTGCTCATTTGCTTGGATTTTTTCCTCCCCTTTTATTCCTCAGATCAACACCATCAAAACTTAATTCGATCCAGCACTTTCTCTACCTTGCCCTGTTTAAAGAGTTATGTCTAAGATCTGAGAGTGAATCACATTTTTAAGCACAGAACCCATTTTCCCAATGGCCCTCCTTGTTGTTCCAAAACAATCATTTAAAAACCCCAACCCCACACTTTCATAACTAGCCTAATACCTATTAAAACAAAGCTATATCAGACAGAGAGATCCCTCTCTGAGTCTCGAAGGGCTAGATCCCAGACTCGAAGTGGTTTTGATGTTGCCTCTGTGACTACCTTACAGCCTTGGGCAAATTACAGAGTGCTAACAGGTCATACGGTTTCTGCAAATGAGAGAGAGAAGGAGCTAGAAAATTCTTGTGCAATGGAATGTTCAAGACATGTTCTCTGATACCATGTTGATTTTTCAATAGGATAGGTTAATATTTTAGTTCATTTCATTTTATCATGTCTTAACCATAAACAAGAATGTTGTAGCAACCAAGATCACAAGAAGAAACACCATGCATAAGAACACAAGAAGTATCCAGGGAAACCCTTCTCAACAAGGGAAGAAAACCCAACCAAATACTTTGCTAATTTCTTCAAGAGAAATACTTTTCACCACCAAGAATGACTTAGCACACAAGAGGGTTCTTAAGCCCTAGAATACTAGCACCCAAGAGAGGTGTGCACCTTTTCCCAAGTAGATGTATTTGTTGTAATTTCCAAATACACAAGGAAGATATGATTCCACAATGAGGAATCATCCCTTACTTATATTAGACTTTTCCAATCAAGAAAGGCTTCTATTGGCTCAATAGGTCCGACCTCTCTAAGTCACTTAACATTTATTATTATTATTATTATTATTATTATTATTATTATTATTATTATTAACCATATTAATTATCTTTTGCATTTATTATTAGACACATTAAGGTAAGGCCGACCTGAACCCTTTAAATAACGATTAGGGTTACATATAGGTCTGACTCTTGAACAATATATAACAAAGGATATGATACACCCACTAGTGTTCATCCACTATGGGCACATCAATAAGGATGTTATAGCTCTGATTCACTGCATTACACAAAAGAAACATATCTTCACACGTTCACCTGTGCTCGTCCACAAGACCATCCACTCTACAGATGTTCTTTCCCACTACCACACACAGGAGGATCATCTAGAGTCTTCTCGTCAACTCTACTGCTCAAAGGAGGCTAATACATCATCTTCATTTATGTTTTCATGACGATTCACCCAACACCTTGGGATTTCACACTTTCACCTTGTGCTCAGCCACAGGCACGTCCTAACTCAACAGATCGTCTTTCCCACTCGATAATCATTTGGATTTATTCTCAACTCTCTATATGGAGGAGGTCATCCCTACGTTCCCAACTCTATATCAGGCAGGAACCACGTACCCTTATTAAGGTCTTTCTCTCAGGTTTGTAAGCTAAGAGAAAGACTTCACATAGCTGCAATGATCCACACCTCAAAGGTTTGTAAGTTGGAGAATGTCTCACATAGCTGCAATCATTAACATCCTTGAGATATTTATCCATCTCTTCTCTGCTCATCTACTTATGGTCTCCTCTTGGACCTTTTCTATGGCCTTCAGTAGCCATTTTCTCCTTTCCCTACCCTCCTAGAATTTTTTTTGTTTGTTTCTCACCTACAAACAGTTCTTCACACAGAGCTTATTCCTACTATGATACCACTTGATGTAAACCCCCACCCCTCCTGGGGGTTGGTGTGACCTCTTGGTCTATGATTGTTTTGTTGGAGCATAACTAGATCTTGGATCCCTACTGGATCCCCTCCAATGTACACAGGCCATTTTTATTTCCTCCAAATGCAGGTCTGTACAAATATGAAACCCGCAGGGTCTTTATCTCACCCCCGTTCTATCTTAAAATCCAATTTTGGGCACTAGCCCCTTTACTTCGGTGGGAATTTCATATGACCATGAGATGGAACCAAGTGCTCAACCAAATGGCACTTATTCGGAGCTTCGGGACTCTGACGCTCCAAAATTTTAGACTTCGGAGCTTCTTCCCTCAACACACTCCAAATCCTCTGAACACTAAATTGGTGAACTCCCGAACATGTGCTTATCTAGAGCTTTGGGACTCTAATGCTCTGGAGCTTTAGGCTTCAGAATATCTATCAACACAACCAAATATGTCACTCGCATGCTGAACTGGAGAACTCTTGAACAGTCATGGGATCAATGGTCCACGCTTACTTAACAACCAACGGTTGTGATCCACTCTAGTTACTCCGTGCTTCGAGGCCTTCTATGCATCCTACACACAACACCTTTGAACTACTGAATGTTGTACTGACGATCTATGACTCACACTCCTTCAACAACCAATGGATAGGATCCACTCTGAGACTCTGGGCTTTGGAGGTTCTGAGACTCCAATGCATGTTGCCTCCCGAATTATCAAACGTCGAACTGGTGATGGGATGAGATCTACGACTCTTTCTCCTATTGCATCCTGCGGATGATATTAGCTCTGGGATTCAGGCTTCAGGGCTTCTTGCTGCTAATCACCCCCAACTTCTTGAACTTTCAACCTTTGAATTGGAAAAGGGTGGAGATCTACGGTTCATGTTCGCCCATCAATAGACGACCTAGATTGACTTCGGGCTTCGGGGCTTCGATACTTTTCACACTAGAATACCTTCCACCCACAATCCTTTGGAGATGCAAATAATGATAACCTGCTAACATGTGTATTTGACGACCAATGGTCATGATTTACTCTAGTGTTTGGGACTTCGAGAGATTTTCCTCCTAGCAACACAGGAACCTGTTTCTCCTAAAGTGTTGAATCTTCGAATGCATGATATCTATGGCTCACGCTCGTCCGTGCACAAATCCGATGACTGGGATCTGATATTATCCACGACGCTCCTCCTCTAGTCTGGGGTTTGATCGAATGACCCATATTGTTCCATGGCCAATCCAAGGGTCAGACACTCCTTCTAGGATCTACAACGTAGATTCACTCCAGGACTTCGGAGCTTCGAGGATTTTTCCTCCTTTTCAAAAAATCCTTAAAAAATGTCAAAGCAACGAAGTCCGAAGAAATCGGGGGTTTAACATCCTTTCTCCTTACCTTGATCCCATGACTGTGTGGGGTTATGTATTCTCCCAAACTGATCTCATCTGTTGTTCTTTAAAAAGAGATATTTCTTCTCTTTGAGGACTTAATGCTATCTCTCATGATCTTGGAATTATTCAACTTCAAAGGGTTCAAACCTTTATTGTTTCATATGGATCCTTGTGCCCTCCCGGGACCCACACTCTTTCTCCTGATCTTGTGAACATGGTCTAAGTTTTCTCCCAGCACCCTCCTGACACTATGTGCTCTTCCTCCTGAGATTTACCAACACATAAATGAAATGTTGGCTTTGTGCACTCCTTGCATTGGCCTCCTAAATATTGGACTTTAAAGACTCACCTACGCACTCCTTGCGCTTCCTCTTCCTTCTGAGATTTTACACTGCTATGAGTGTAGGCACACTCCTTGTGCTCTCTCTGTGGACTCCTTTCACTATCCCTTCTAAGATTATGACCTATTCTGGTGTACCCACATGGCACACTCTTCCTAAACTTGAAACTGAGTTCTTTCACACTTCTTATGCTAGATTCTCAGAGTTTTCCAAAAACCCTGGTGTGCACTCTTTGCACTAGCCTTGAGATCCCAGAACACTCATAAACTCACATAGATAGGGAAGTCTATCTATTCCTGCAAAGGGAACAATTATACACTCATATCATTCATACATGCATAATAAACATTCAGAAAACACATTCATTCACATAGAACACATACACATAGAATCACATGCAGGGAAATATGTTTTTATGTTAATATGAATGATTTTTATAGTGTTTACAAGACTGGAATGCAACATAGTCTTATTTCTTTCTCTCCTCTCCTCTCTTCTCTTTCTCTTCTCATGAGATTCTCTAATCTCTAATGTCTTCTTCTAATGCATGTATCTCAATACATTGGTATTTTTACAAAAGAGGGGCTTCTCGAGCCTTCCTCGCCTATTCACAATAAATTACATTAAATTTACATCTAGTCTGAATAAAATCTAGATCCATCTACCTATCAGCCATTAAAGGAGACTTACACGTATCCTCACGCAATACAATGGCTCAACCCTCCTCGAGCCTTTACAACATTTATTACATTAAATGATAAATTTAAAAAAAAATGACAAGGTTGGTGCTTCTCTCTCTCTTGGGATTTTCTCTCTCCTAGTGTGTTGTTGTGTTGGTTGTTGATGTGTTGTTGATTCTCTTGCATCAATAATGATCCCCTATCGAGGAAATGTTTTGTCAATTATGGTGTTTTTTATCGCCCTTTATTTGCAAAGGATTCAATTAGGGCCCAAAGGCTTTATTTTCCTCCCTTGACCATGGTCAATGCATTAAAACCCATACCTAACATGAAATATCTCAAAATGGTACCCATATTCAACTTGGAGGCCACATAACACCAGTGAAGGGATTATATTGTGGTTTGAGGTCATGTTGATGGCCAATGATCCCTAGAGATCCATTTGTAGTGTAAGGCCCATTTTTTTCTCCCATATCTAAGGTCAAGGCCATCCCTACTACACAAAAAATCCTAATTGCATTCATATCCCTCTTGTATGCCAAAGACCCACTTTAAATGGTCTATGTTGTGGTTTGAAGCCTTGATAATGGACGATCATCTCAAAAATATGAATTCATGGCTTAATTCATTAAGTATCTCCCCCAACCATGGTCTGCAACCCATATCTAGTTCAAAAATCCTCATATTGGGAATCATATCCCAATCTAATAAAAATGATCTCCTATATAGGGTATGTTTTATGGTTTTTTTCCTTATTCATGGCCCTTGGTCGATATAATTTTCATTTAGATTCTAAGGGCCTTATTTTCCTCCCACACCCATTGGTAAGGCATTAATACCCATCCCTATTATCATCATCATTATGGGAGAAACTATATTTCACCTGCAGGTTTAGTATCCACTTTAGAGGGCTCGTGTGGTTGCTTGAAACCTTGTCCATGGCTGATGCCTAGGAGCTTTATCTAGAACCCAATTTCCATGTTTTCCTCCCTTTAGCATGATATAGTCCCTAAAACCCATCCCTCGTAAACTTCTTAAGAGCACTCATATTACCATTGGAGGCCAAATATCTGACATCATATATATATAATGTGGGCACATTAATAGCACATGCATGCTATATGAAATTCATTTTTTTTCTTTCAGTGGTTTCTACTCATAGAGACATGTTTGCCAAATTGTTTTCTTCATGTTTACGTTTATGATGATAGTCCTAGTGGTTTAGAGTGAAAAAACAACAAAACATCCATTTTTGGAAATGCCTCTCAATATATCCATTTTCACGTCTATGCGGATTCAAAATATAGATTTTTTTTAAGTGATATTGTTTACTAGTTTAAATTTACTTTTGTCATGACATATATCGTAATCTTAAAATACAAAGGTATTTTGTTCCTTCTATAAATTTTTATTAGCTTGCCCATTTTCAAAAATAATTATACGTTGCACTAGTACCAACCAAGATGTGCAATACAAAAATATCATTTGATTGAGTTAAGACCCATAAACCTTAACACATGACCTTGCACTTTTAAGTCTATAATAATTTTTTTTGAAAAGATAGTTGTGCAAAGAACAGTCCAAGGAAATTCCATCATTTAGGTACTCAACACATGTAGTAATCAAAACATATGGATTACATTTTGCAAGAAAAAGAACATACCACTATTAGAAAAACTAAAATTTAGCCCAATCATACAAAAAATACATAAATAAAAATTATATATTTTAAAATTTGATTTGATTTCCTACATTTTATCTTTTTTACACTATACTAAAATCTATTGTCAAAGTACCTCAAATGATCCCTCCAAGTCAATAGATTGTTATTTTTCCATGTTTACATTAACACTAATGCATCATGAAAGACCATTATTAACTTCCACTCACTCATAATGTTTGGTCTAAATCATAACCATCAAATGACTATTTAGAATAATAGGGTTTATGCAGATTTTAATATATATATTAATGAGAAAGGCTAAATGTTCTACCATTTAGCTATATCTTTTCTTCGATGATTCCCAATCCCATATTGAGAAGGAAATTATCCTTTTCAATAGCCTTTTCCCATAAAATTGTGGTTAAATTCTATTCAAAAATCAATTTTTGTTTTGAAAAATAGAATTCCAACCCAAACAATTAACATAAAAGAAAATGTCATCTTTTCAATGGCCTTTTCCCATAAAACTGTGGTTAAATTCTATTCAAAAATCAATTTTTGTTTTGAAAAATAGAATTCCAACCCCAACAATTAACATAACCTTAGGTTAAGAAAATGTCATTTTCGACTTGTATGAAATTCAACATGTGAAGAAAAAGATACTTAAGTCCATTGCCCCATTTTTTAAATAACATTTAATGATAATTTAAAATAACGAAAACAATACAATAATAACAAAGTGGAAATTACATATATTACTACAAAAGTAGTGAATGAAACTAAAACTATTAACAAACACAAAAGGAATCCAATAAATTTATGAGAATACAAATCTCTAGTTCAAATATAATAACCAAAAGTGATGTTAAAGTTTGAGACTAGAAATTTGTTTTTGAAAATAGTTGGAATTTTAAGGAATCCAATAAATTTATGAGAATACAAATCTCTAGTTCAAATATAATAACCAAAAGTGAGGTTAAAGTTTGAGACTAGAAATTTGTTTTTGAAAATAGTTGGAATTTTAAATAACATTTCATTAGGAAACCGTTGTTCACGAGACTAATTCGAAGGAAATGAATGCATCATTCTAGAAGAAACAAAGTTGTTTGAATCTATATATATATATTGGGCATAACATGGATTTTCCAGTTACAAGCCCAAAGATATTATTCAATAAATAATTGAGACTTTATAAATAAAAATATAAATTTAGAAAAATGAAAGAAAAGTTTCAGCCAACACAATTTTTAATCGACAAAAACAAAATTCTCTAGAAGGAAAGCTAAAGAAAGTATAGACCTAGCATGTACTAAATGCATTATCAATGGTGCATAGAGTTCCATTGTAACACACCCGCTCCCTTAAAGGACTCTTTTATAGTAGGGCAGGGCATAATAATTTTCGGTTTTTTTTTTCCCTCCAACTATCTTATCTTGAGTCATCTTTAGGGTCCTACCTCGAGGGGGAAGGTCCAACCATCAACCTTTCCAACATTTGGCATAATCACCATCTATCCCATTGGATGAGGGAGTTTCTGCGTTTGGGGTTAGTGGCCACTGTAATTCACAATCCTCCCGAAACACGAACTCCAATCTCATTGATCGGACAACCGAGGGGAGTCCCGTAGGATCCATAGATCCACAGTCCATGTCACTTCACGACTTAAGATTTGGAAGACTTGGGAGCATTAATATGCGATCTCCCCGATGCATGAACTCTGAACTCGTAGATCCAACAGTCAAGGCAGGTCTGGATAGATCCTTGGATCTATGGTCTAGATCACATCGCAACTTCGGGTTTCAAAGGTTTTACTCGCACCAACACACGATTTCCCCAATGTGTGAACTTCGATCTCATTGTTCGGATGGGTTCAGGGGTTAACTCCCACGCTCTTTCCCAAGTCCAATGGCCATGAAGGCCCTTGGTTTCCTTCGAACGGATCTCATCCATTCGTCATTCAAACAAGGAAATATCTTCCCTTCCGAGACCTTCCCATTACCATTTTCCTAGGCTTTACCCTGAATGAGTTAGGGGCTTGCGTTTGGCCACTCACACGGCAATGGGGTCTGGGAGAGGTATCCTCTTCATATGGGTAGTTTCAGGTCGGCACGATATCCTCTATCTCGACCGTGAAACGTATTGTGCCCTGGAAAGCGTCCAGATTTAGGTTGGGCATACAATCTATCAACGAGAAGTGTGAGTTCACAAGGGGATGGAAGCATACACATAACATGACCATTTCACATAGAAGGCATTTATGAATGCATATATATATATATATATATATATAAGGCCAAGAAATCATGTATATATACATAAGACCAAGAAATCAGTCATCATTCTAATTCAACAATTGAAGCAGGGAAAAGACTTATCAGAACCAGTCAATGTGAAGTGACTACTGCAAGGGGTGCCCGTTTGCACCTAACCGTAAGCTCAGTCACTCCAAACTAATTTACCATGAGCCACCCTCGAGCTAGACCACGATTCTCTGCAATACAACCTTTTGCTCAGTCGCAGTAGGGACAAAGGTTACTCTCCTCTTCCCGCAGGATCTTGGCAATGGTTTACACGATACCAAGCAAGGAGGACTAGCCTCGTTTATAAGCTTGTATCATAACCTCTTCTGCCATTTCCTGTATCCAGAACACTTAGTTTTTCGTTCTTCCTTGAATCCACGAGATTCACTTCCCGTCTCTACACTCTTCGCAGACATGTTTTTCCTCTGCCCGCCACACCTTCCTTTCTCGCCTCTTTTAGCAAGGTCACGTGTGGATCAAATTCCTAGTCCGCGGTCAGGTCTGGAAGACTTACGAATGAGTTTTATGCATCATCCCTTCATTAACTCTTTAGGAGGTCTTCCCACCCACCAGCCTTACTGTAATTCATTTCTGGGTCAAAGGATGATTTTGGTCCTGAGAAATTAAAACTAGTAAGCACTGGTTTGGTGAAGGTTAACGCAACCATTCCTGGTCCCCTTCACCCTCTCTTCCTGTAGCATTTGTGGTCTTTCCAAGTACACCCCCCCTTCCAGTATTCATGCAAAAAATGTCCATTTTCTTATTAAATAATTAGGTTCACATTCGTTTACCTTTCAAACAAGGGTCCATCGAATCAACATTCACATGTTTTAAAGTTTTCCATAGTCTCTTGGCCATTTATAGTTATATTTACAAGATGGGGGAAACAAGGTGTTACAATTCCCTCCCCCTTAAAGGAACATCATCCTCGATGTTCTATCTATTAACATGTCATGTATGTACAGAAGTGAACAAAAATGGATATGCCTATCTCAGGGAATCCTCCATTTCCCATGTGGCCTCATATGCGCCAAAGTGTTTCCACTGCAACTTGACCTATCCAATGGTTCGGTTCATGAGTGAGTTTTCCTTCATGTCTAGTATGCATTGAGGTTCTGGTAGGAATTCTCCCTCCAGTTCCACCTAGATCACAGACCAATCAATTATATGATTAGAATCATGTACATATTTCTTCAACAATGAAACATGGAAAACATTATGTGCTTTTATTGTGGGAGGGATTGCTAGCCTATAGGCTACAGGTCCCACTCTATCTAGAACTTAAAAGGGTCCACAATAGTAAGGCACCAACTTGGCACAAGCTCCCATCCTCAGGGAACTCTTCCTGGGCCTAACCCTGAGATAGACGTGGTCTCATGTCTTGAATTCTCTGGGGGTTCTCTTTCTGTCGGCATAACGTTTCTGTCTATCCTGAGCGATTTTCAGATTTTGCTTTATCTCAGTCACTTGTTGTTCCATTTATTTCAACATGTCAGGTCCAATTGTAATTATGTTCATGGAATTACTCTAGTTGACTAGAGTGTTGCACGGCCTACCATAGAGGACTTCGAAGGGCTCATCTTTAGGGATTCTTGGTCGCCGTTGTTGTAGGAAAATTCCACTAGTGGAAGGTAATCTTCCCACTTTTTAGGTTGATGCATTACATGCATCCTTAGCATGTCTTATAATATTTGGTTCACTCTTTATGTTTGTCCATCGGTTTGAGGATGATAGGCTATGCTAAACAATAATTTGGTCTCAAGACCAACAATTAAGGATTTCCAAAAGTTTGAAGTAAATTTCATGTCTCTGTCAGACACGATCTCCTTAGGCATGCCATGTAGTCTGAATATCTCCCTCATGAATATGTTGGCAATATCTATTGCCTTCCAAGTCAATTTGCCGGAAAAAAATGAGTGGACTTGCTCAATTTATCCACCACTACCATGATGGCATCATTATGTCGGGTCGATGTTGGTAATCCGGTGATGAAATCCATGGAGATGGTCTCCCATTTCCATTCAGGAATTGGTAGAGGTTGTAGTAATCTTGTTGGGTGTCGGTGTTCTGCTTTAACTTGCTGGCATTCTAGACATTTAGTTAAGTACTCAGCTATGTCTTTCTTCATTCCAGGCCAATAGAATTGTTTCTTGTTGGCCGTGACCATCTTTTGATAGCCCAGATGGCCAGTGTATGGTATCTTGTGCAATTCATCCATTATGAGCCTCTTCAAGTCAACACAACTTGGAATATATAGAATGTTTTGGTAAGTCAACAGACCTCCATCTAGCATCTGGTAGCCTTCATACTTTATCCCTATGGGTTCTTTCTCCAAGTACGAGGTCACGGTCTGGAAGAATGCGTCTGTTTCTTGTGCATTCTTGACTCTTTCCCTTACATTCGCCTCGCAGGTGCTCACTGCTGCCAGATGAATTATTCTCATACTTTTTCTAAGGGCATAGGCCACCCTATTTTCCTTTCCCTTGATATGTTTGATTTTGAAATCAAACTTTCTAAGGAGGGCCATCCACCTAGCTTGTCTAGCATTGAGTTTTAGTTGGTCAAACAGGTGCCTCAATCCACAGTGGTCTGTCATAAGTACAAATTTCCTACCCAGGAGGTAATACCTCCACATTTTCAAAGCATGCACTATGGCGACCAACTCTAGATCATGGCTCACATATTTGACTTCATGCTCATTCAATTTCTAGGATTCATAGCAAACTACGCTTCCTTCTTGCATAAGGACTCCTCTAAGTCCTTCCTTGCAAGGATTCGTGCACACGAGGAAGTCATTATCAAGATCGGCAATATTCAACATGGGTGCATGGGTCAGAAGGTGTTTTAGTGACTGAAATCTTTCTTCACATTCTGGTGTCCAAATGAACTTAACCCCCTTCCTCTGGAGGGCAGTGATTGGACAACCAATCTTGGAAAACCCTTTTATAAATCTCCTACAGTATCCTGCTAAACCCATAAAGGATCTGATATCCGAAACATCCTTTGGGGTAGGCCATTCCATGATGGATCTGATCTTGTCAGGGTCTACTACTACCCCTTCTTCAGATATGACATGGCCCAAGTAATGTATTTGCTTCTGGAAAAAGTCACACTTGCTAAATTTGGCATAGAGTTGATGATCTCTTAGCACTTGAAGTACAAGTCTAAGATGTTCCTCATGTTCCTCTCTATTCCTAGAGTAGATTAATATATCATCAATAAAAAACAATACAAATTTGTCTAGGAATTTGTTGAGTACATTGCTCATTAAGCACATAAAAGTGGTAGGGGAATTGGTTAATCCAAATGGTACTACCACAAATTCATAGTGACCATATCTTGTCCTGAAGGTAGTTTTGTGGATGTCTTATCCTTGATTCGAACTGGATGGTACCCAGATCTCAAGTCAATCTTTGAGAAAATGGAATCACCCCTCAATTGATCGGAAAAATCATCAATTCTGGGTAAGGGGTATTTGTTCTTTATGGTTACCTTATTGAGATTTCTATAGTCTATGCACAGTCAAAGTGTACCATCTTTCTTGTTCACAAATAGGATTGGTGCTCCCCATGGAGACATGCTAGGTCGGATGTAGCCTTTTTCCATCATTTCCTTTAGCTGTAGTTTGAGCTCAACTAGCTCGGGTTTACTCATCCTATAGGGCGTCCTAGATACTGGCACTGCTCCTGGTGTGAGTTCTATTGAGAATTCAATGTCCCTTCTCAGAGGTAGACCCAATACCTCTTCTGGAAACACATATCTATAGTCTCTTAGTATGGGATGGTGTTCTAGGCTTGGTCTATTATCTTCAACAGGTTTTGACACCTGTATTGCATATAGAGGACATCCCTTTATGCAATACTTTTTCATTTGAAGGGTCGCTATTCATATCACCGAGACAGGTTTCTGGATCCCTTGGAGGGTTATCCTTCTTCCCTCTTCATTTACACATTCTATGATTTTATGATACCAATCCAACTTAGTTTTATATGAATCTAGACAGTCCATACCAATCAACAAGTCATACGATCCTAGGGGTAGTATGTTAAGGGTAGCTTGGGTGGGCAATCCATCCACAATGAATTGGCAAGCGGGTATGATCTCCACTATTTTCCTTTTGGTGCTAGTGGTTAATTCTACCAACCATGGCTTAGTATGTCTATGTGGCTTCATTTTACACTTATCAATGGTCTGAGGGGCCACATAACTCAAGTTTGAACTAGGGTCAATTAAAATAGATACTAAATGGTTGGCGATCATACCTTCCATCTCCACCACTAAGGCTTGGTGGTCGGATTGTTTATTATCCACGACTGTATTAATTCGTGGCATACTCTTGGCCAAGTCATTGTCAGTGGTATCTTCTTGGACGTTGTAAACTCTCCTAATGTTATTTTGTCGATGCGGACAGTCTCTCAGTAGATGTTCTTCTCCAGAACCCCAACATTTCAAGGGTTCTTTCTTTGGGTTGTCAGTATTTCCTAAGGTTGATCCAAAAGGTTTATTTCTGCTCTGGGAGGGGGAATTATGTTGGTGTACACTTCAGGTAGGAAATCTCATCCTTGAATCCTTCTCATAGTCTTTAAATCTTGGGGATTTGAACCCCTTTTCTGGAACCTTACTATTCTTCTGCTTCCAATCCTCACGAGGTTCCGTTTGAGGCCCAAAATGTTCGTAACAATATCTTGCCTTCAGATAGTGTCTTCTAGGGTCTTTGGCTCATCAAACTCAATTTTGTTCTGGTAGGTCTTAGGTAACCCACTAATGAATTGTTGCACCTTTTCCTTTTCTTCTTTTATGTAGGGTCCATACCTTAGAAACTCAAGGAATCTGCTAACATATTCCTCTATGGTGAGTTGTCCCAGCTTGAGTTCATAGAACTCTTTAGTCTTCTCGTCGAAATATTTTTTCGACAGATACATCTTCCTAAAGTGTTTCTCAAACTGTTTTCAGTATAGGTCCTCTTCTTGGATTCCTTTCACATTCTTAACGTCCTCCCACCAAATGGAATCCTTTCCATTCAGGTTGAAATTCGTTAATCGGGCCTTCACGTTTTCAAAGAAATCATGGACTCTGAAATACTTCTTTAGTCCAAGCAGCCAGGCCTCCGCCTCCTATCCTTTCTTAATCTCACTGTCGAAAGAGGGTGGTTTGGCCTTCCTGAATTGTTCGAGATTATGACTTTTGGAATGCTTTTGTTTCTTCCTTTTTCTTTGAGAGCGTGAACTAGTTCTACTACTAGAATATCCCTCTGAGTCGACAGTTTCCTTCCCAGAGGATTCGTTCGACACTTGTCCTATGTCTCTAGGTTGGACCTTTCTCAAGGTACTCCTCCCATTATGGCCACTTAAAGGACCACGTTTTCGTATCTAAGGTGGACTTCGAATCCTCTTTGTCCGTCGTCGGTCCACATGACTGGTGCCATGTCCATGTTGCAGTTGTCTCTGTATGTCGGATAAAATCTGCAGCAAGACTGCATTAATTTTCATTTGCTTCTCTTTCTCTTTTATCAGTCTCTCGTTGTCGACCTTGCAGTGCTATAATTCAGCCATGAGACTCTTAACAGTTTCATCCAAGTTCGGAAGGGTCTCTACCACCCTCCTCTCGTCAGAATCTTCATCTTTGTTGTGGGAGCCATCCCCCACTTCATGGCGCGTCACCATTCTATATGATTGCAGTTTTTTGTGGTTGATCGATTGCTTGAGTGTAGAAAAAACACTTGATATTAGCTAACATTATATTAGTTTATAACAAAAACATAATCCATATTTCTTAAATACATATACACATGGAAATAAGATGCCATTCTTTTCTATAATAAGGATTTAACCAGACTTTTTAGGAAGGGAGTAAGGTAGGGTGTCTCCCCTTTAATGTGTTTTTTATGTAGCTCGTCCATGAGCCCAAACATGCCGAGTGTTGTAACCATGCTCTGATACCAATTTGTAACACACCCGCCCGCTTAAAGGACTCTTTTATGGTAGGGCGGGGCATAATAATTTTTTTTTTGTTTTTCCCTCCAACTATCTTATCTCGAGTCATCTCTAGGGTCCTACCCTAAGGGGGAAGGTCCAGCCATGAACCTTTCCAACATCTAGCATAATCATCGTCTATCCCATTGGCTGAGGGATTTTCGGCATTCGGGATTCGTGGCCACTTTAATTCACAATCCTCTCGAAACACGAACTTCAATCTCATTGATCAGACGATCGAGGGGAGTCCCATAAGATCCATAGATCCACGGTCCAGGTCACTTCGCGACTTCAGCTTCAGAATACATGGGAGCACTAATATGTGATCTCCCCGATGAGCGAACTCTGAACTCGTAGATAACGATCAAGGGGGGTCCCCATAGATCCTTGGATCTATGGTCTAGATCACATCACGACTTCAGGTTTCAGAGGTTTTAGTCACACCAACGCGCGATGTCCCCGATGCGCAAACTCCAATCTCATGGTTCGGATGGGTTCAGGGATTAACTCCCGCACTCTTTCCCAAGGCCAACGGCCACGAAAACCCTTGGTTTCCTTCGAACGAATCTCATTCGTTCATCTTTCAGACAATGAAATATCTTCCCTTCTGAGACCTTCCCATTACCATTTTCCTGGGCTTTACCCTAAACAGGTTAGGGGATTGGGTTTGACCACTCACACGGAAAAGTGGTCTGGGAGAGGTATCATCTTTAGATGGGTAGTTTCAGGTCTGCATGATATCCTCTATCTCGACCGTGAAATGTCTTGTGCCTCGGAAATCCTTCGGAGTTAGGCTGGGCATACAGTCTATCATCGAGAAGTGTGAGTTCACAAGGGGATGGAAGCATACGTATAACATGACCATTTCACACAGAAGGTGTTTATGAATGCATATATATATATATAAGGCCAAGAAATCATGTATATATACATAAGACCAAGAAATCAGTCATCATTCTAATTCAACAATTGAAGCAAGGAAAAGACTTATCAGAACCAGTCAACGTGAAGCGAATACTGCAAGGGGTGCCCGTTTCCACCCAACCGTAGGCGTAGTCACTCCAAACAGATTTACCACTAGCCACCCCCAAGCTAGACCACGATGCTCTGCAACACAACCTTTCTTCTTGCTCAGCCATAGTAGGGAGAGAGGTTACTCTCCTCTTCCCATAGGATCTTGGCAATGGTTTACATGATACCAAGCAAGGAGGACTAGCCTTGTTTATCATCTTGTATCATAACCTCTTCTACCATTTCCTGTATCCATAACACTTAGTTTTTCGTTCTTCCTTGAATCCACAAGATTCACTTCCCATTTCTGCACTCTTCACATGCGTGTTTTTCCTCTGCCCACCACACCTTCTTTTCTTGCCTCTTTCAGCAAGGTCGTGTGTGGATCAAATTCCTATTTTTTGGTCAGGTCTGGAAGCCTTACAGATGAGTGTTATGCTCCATCCCCTCATTAACTCTTTAGGAGGTCTTCCCACCCATCAGCCTAACTGTAATTCATTTCTGGGTCAGAGGACGGTTCTAGTCCTGAGCAATTAAATCCAGTAAGCACTAGTTTGGTGAAGGTTAACACGACCATTATTGGTCCCCTTCACCCTCTCTTTGTGTAGCATTCATGGTCTTTCCAAGTACACCCCCCCCACCCTTCTAGTAGTCATGTAACACTTGTCCATTTTCTTAGTAAATAATTAGGTTCACATGTGTTTACCTTTCAAACAAGTGTCCATCGAATCAATATTCACACGTTTTAAAGTTTTCCATAGTCTCTTGGCCATTTATAGTTATATTTACAAGCTAGGGGGGAAAGGGTGTTACATCCATCATCTTATTGCACTTAAAGACAAAAAAAAACGAAAAAAAGAGAGGAATATTTAACCTTAATCCAAAGATCAGGGCCAAGGAAATGTTATAGAATAGTGCTAAAACTAACAATAATTGGCTATTATTCATATACTCATATAAAAGAAGAAAACAAATAGCATTTATCGAATGTGCATGTTTTGAATGAATATAAGAACCACTAATCCTATGAGTGATAATGAACACAAAGAGAATATGAAGTATTTTCGGAACCTAAGATAGTGCGAAAGTTTGGAGTTGGAATTGTATTTTTGGTTGGATTTTTAAATAATATTTTATTGGGATTTTCTTTGGCAAAGGTCATTGAAAAGATTAATCTGGTACTCAAAGTGGAAAGATAATGTATTACTTTGAAAAATCACGTGTTGTAATAAAAAAACTACCAAAATATAACAAAGGGAAAAGTGCATTTATAAAGAAATGAAATAATGAAATTAAAACTATTAGAAAATGCCAATGAGAATCCATTAAATTTATGAAAATAAAAATGTCGATTTCAAAGAGGATAACCTGATTGAATGCTAAATTTTGGAGTGATAATTTTATTTTTGAAAAAGTGCTTAACCCACCTTTGATGGGGAAACTACTTCTCAGAGAATTAATTCTAATGCAATGAATGCATCATGACATGAGAAAAGAATGTCATTGGATGCATCATGACATGAGAAAAGAATGTCATTGGCTCCATGGATTGGAAAACATACTATCGTATTTCCAATTACAACCTGAAGCTATTCTTCAAAGCACAAGAGATAAAAATGGAGAAAATGGAAGAAAAGCTTCAACATATAGAATATATGATATTCTCAATTGATTAAAATAAAATACTTTGTGACACGGACTAAATAGACTACAAACCTACAAGGCACCAAATGCATCATCAATAGGGGACTAGAATCCCTGAACTCGATGCACTTGAAGCCAAAAAAGGAAAAGGAAAGAAAAATGTTTTGTAGTAACCATGGGATCAAGGAAAAAGACTAACATACACAATAGCTATCAAATTTGCAGCATGAATATTAATGGATGATCTATTTATACATTAATAAGCATCAAGTAAAAGTCACATTTGATATTCCACAAACAAGATAACAAGTTTATGTATTTCGTATTCTTAACTATCCAATGAAAAAAGTACATTAAACTAACTTGTGATTTATCAGTAATACCTTCGCTTTTGGATCATGTTCCCACCTAGAACTCTCTTAATGAACTCGAAACTAAGTTTTTTCACACTCCTTGGATTGGCTTCTTGGATTTTTCCAACAACTCTGGTGTGCACTCCTTGCACTAGCCTTGAGAGCCCAAAACACTCAGAAACTCTCATAGATAGGGAAGTCTAACTATTCCTGCAAAGGGAACAATTATACATGCGTAGAATTCATACATGCACGATAAACATTCAAAAAACACATTCATTCACATAGAACACATACATAGAGAATCAAATGCAAGGAAATCTACTTTTGTATTAATCTGGACGCTTTTTATAGTGTTTACAAGACTAGACTGCAATAGAGTCTTATTTCTTTCTCTCCTATCCTCTCCTCTCTTTCTCTTATCATGAGCTTCTCTAATCTCTAATATATTCTTATAATTTCTATATCTCAATACATTCGATTTTTTACAAAAGAGGGGCTTCTCAAGCCTTCCTCACCTACTCACATTAAATTTACATCTAGTCTGAAAATGATCTAGATCCATCTACTTGTCAGCCATTAAAGGTTACTTACACTTATCCTCACACAATACAATGGCTCAACCATACTCAATCTTTTACAACATTTATTACATTAAATGACAAATATAAAAAAAAAATGAGAAGGTTTGTGCTTCTCTCTCTCGGGATCTACTCCCTCCTAGTGTGTTGTTTCACTGGATGATGATGTGTTGTTGATGTTGCTGCATCATACTCCTCTTCTGAAAAAATCATGAGATCCTTCTCATGGCTCCTCTTCTGCTATTGTTGAGATCCTCCAGGATCCCAAAATCCACTCTGGAGATGTCCATTTTCTCCTATGCCTTTCTGCTACTAGTGTTGTCCTGCTGTTGTTGCAATATTTTCTCCTGGCTTCCAAAATTTATGTTGTAGTGCCCCATTTATTTTTCCACTGAAATATCCTCTTTTCATCCTCCACATATTGTTGATTGTCTCCTTCACTGACTTCAGCATCAACTTCCTTATCTCCTCAATATCCTCGTTCCTCTTGTCCATGGGTTAGCTCCTCTCCTGCAGTCTATTCTGCTATTGCATCTCTGCCTCTTCATCAATCTCCAACTTGGCTTGTTGGATGAGCCTCCTATAGGTTATTGCTTCTTCTCCCAAGGCTTCCAATTATTCATACAAATCAAAGGGCATATCATCTTGATCTCCCATACTAATTTCACCTCCCGTGGCATTGGTTTTCCACTCCAGTGCATACTCCAATTCTGCAACAATGTAACCGAGTTGTTGCTCAACCATATCCTCTGACATTTTTATTTCTTCCAGTTCATTTGTTCCTAGATTTTCTAACCAATCCTCAAGAATCTTCAACTTTGTCTCACACTGAGAGAGTATGGAATTTGAATGTTCCTCCTAAACATTCCTTTGGCTCACAACTATGTGGGCCTCCTCTTCTTTCATCTCTTGTTGAGATTTCTATGTTTACTCCTTCTCCTCATTCATGAAAGTCTTTGTTTCTTTTATTTCTTCTTATTCACCTACAGTTACACATAAACTATTTGTTTTTAAAAACATTTGGCCCAATGGCCTCTTCCTTGGATGCCTCCTACATCACCTCCTCATGTGCAACACATGCACTGGCCTCTGGTGGGCTTCTTGGAAGAGATATATTAATCCCTCCAATGATTAGAATGCACCTATGATCCTTCTCTTCACTAGTAAACACTCCTTCTTGATCTGAACTCTCCTCTTATTTCTCAGGACTTTCAGACAATCTCATCTCTTCCTTTTCCACATGGCAACTTGAATTTTCCTTTCTTCCCTCCTATAAGTCTTTGATATATTCAACTGACCTCTTCTCATTTCCCTCTTGGAAATCTATGAGATATTCAACTAATCTCTCTTCCTCCTCACTGAGGCTTTCTCCATATTCTAGTTCACAGATGTAAACCATATTTTCCTCTGGGTTTCTAAGGTTTTCACCTTGCCTCATCGACCTTCTCAATATCTACTTCTTCCTCCTAGAAATCAACTATTATATAGGCCACCTTACCTTATTCTTCATGGGACATTCAGACCTCGAGCTCCATTTCTCTTCTTGTTGCATTTTCTTCATCATCATGTTGAGCTCCTATAGGGTCTCCTTTGTTGATTTTTCAATAATCTAGGTTAAACATGTAGTTCATTTCATTTAATCATTTCTTAACCATAAACAAGAATGTTGCAGCAACCAAGATCACCAGAAGAAACACGATGCACAAGAACACAAAAAGTATCTTGGGAAAACCTTCTCAACAAGGGAAGAAAACCTAGCCAAATCCTTTGCTAAATTATTCAAGAGAAAGACCTTCACCACCAAGAATGACTTAGCACACAAGAGGGTGCTTAATCCCTAGAAGACTAGCGCCCAAGAGAGGTGTGCACCTTTTCCCAAGTAGATGTATTTACTGCAATTTCCAAATACAAAAGGAAGATATGATTCCACAATGGGGAATCATCCCTTACTTATGTTAGACTTGTCCAATCAACAAAGGTGTCTATTGGCTCAACATGGCCGACCTCTCTAAGTCACTTTACATTTATTATTATTATTATAATTAATATTAACCATATTAATTATCTTTTACATTTATTATTAGACACATTAAGGTAAGGCCGACATGAACCCTTTACATAACAATTACAGTTACAGGTAGGTATGAATCTTGAACAATATATAGCAAAGGATCTGATACACCAATGATCCAGGTGGATATTGGTGGCCACCCACCTTTTCCAACTGGCTCAAAATAGCTTTATGGAAATTTTGACAATTTACTATTTTTAGCAGGTTTTAACTTCCAGGGCCATTTTGAGGGCCTAAATGAAGGTTTTTTTATATCGAGGTTCTCAATGATATTTGAAGGCATAATTGAGCCCCCAAAATGAATCTCCTCGACGATACCTTTCCAACGAGCTATCACACGCCTAAAAGTTACGACCCCGGGAAGTTGATGCACCAACTTACCCAAACAGGGCCCACATGACTTTTATCGCTTCATCTCCTAGGGTTAGGTTTTTGGATGTCTAGGAATTTTGGCATTCCCGATTATTGTAAAAAGGCCTCTAGATCCTCATTGTAACCATCTTCTTGCGAATGCGAATAGCCGTCACATCTCTTCTCAGAGATAAGCTACCACCATTCTAGCGAGTCTTTCACTCTGTATTTTTACAATCTTTGTACATTTCTCTGATTAATAGAAATCATATATTACTGTATATCTGTGTTTATGGTTGCATCTCTAATATATTTCTGTTATATTACTGGATATACGCGATATCTCTGTGCATTTCTTTATTATATCTCCACTCTCATTTCATGCTGAAAATAATTCGGATCAACCAACTAGTGCTCATCCACTAGGGGCACATCCATAGGGATGTTATAGCTTTGATTCACTGCATTACATAGAAGAACTAGATCTTTACACGTTCACTTGTTCTCATCCATGGGCACGCCCTCTCTATAGATCTTCTTTCCCACTGCCACACACAGGAGGATCATCTGGAGTCTTCTTGTCAACTTTGTTGCTCAAAGGAGGCTAATACAACATCTTCATTTATGTTCTCTTGATGATGCACCCAACACTTTGGGCTTTCACACGTTCACCTTGTGCTCAGCCACAGGCATGTCCTAACTCAAAAAATCACCTTTCCCACTGTATAATCATCTGGAGTTCTTATCAACTCTCTGAATGGAGGAGGTCATCTCTACATTCCCATCTCTCTCTCAGGCAGGAACTACGTACCCTTATTAGGGGATTTCTCTTAGGTTTGTAAGATGAGAGAAAGAATTCACATAGCTGCAATGATCCACACCTCACAGGTTTGTAAGCTGGAGAATGTCTCACATAGTTGCCATCATTAACAGTCCCTCTCAACTAGGAAGAAATTTTCCACCAGGCTAAGTATCTCATGAAAATACTTGAACTTTTCTTTGGCAAGTGGTTTGGTGAAGATATTTGCAATCTGTTCATGAGTAGAAATATACTTCACGTGTACTGTCTTTCTCTGTACCATGTATCTGATGTAGTGATACTTGATTTCAATGTGTTTCGATTTTTCATGAAACAATGGGTTCTTGAAGAGATTTACATAGCTCTGGTTGTCAAAATGAATAGTAGTTGGATCCATCTCATGAGCGAACAAGTCAGTCAATAGTTTGCAAATCCATACTACTTCATGAACTACCACACATAGTGCAATGTACTTTGCCTCTACGGTACTTAAGGCTACAAAGATTTGTTTTATGCTACTCAAGGAGACCATGGCTAATCCTAGGGTGAAGCAACAACCTGAGGTGATTTTTCTATCGATTGCACTTCCTGCCCAGTCTGCATAGACATATCCTTCCAAGATTAAGTACACATTAGATGCATATCTCAGGCCATATCCAATTGTACCTTGTAGTTATCTCAATATGTGTTTTGCAACTATCCAATGTGTATGTTTTGGTTGACTCGTAAATTGGCTAAGCACATTCACTGCATAGAAATGTCTGGTCTGGTGTTAACCAGATACATCAAAGATCCAATAAGATGTCAATATAAATGTGTATCTACGTCTCCTGAATCGGTGTCATTTACATTCTTTAATTCCATTACCATTGGGTAGGCATGGATTTACAATCTGTCATTTTGAACTTTTTTAGTATCTCCAAAGTTTACTTTCCTTGATTTAGGAAAATATCACCCGATCTTTGCCAGACTTCTAGTCCCAAGAAATAATGCATTTGGCCCAAATCCTTCATTTCAAATTTGGCAATTTATGCATCTTTGCATTCAACAATGAGTCTCTCTGAACCGGTGATGAAGAGATCATCTACATATAGGACTAGAATCAAACACTCATTGCCATCAATGTGATAATATAAGTTTAGGTTGGCTGCACTTTTGTTGAAACCCAAGCTTTCTAGGAAACCATCCATTTTCTCGTACCAAGCACGTGGTGCTTGTTTTAGACCATATAGTGCTTTATTCAATCTACATACATGATATTTTTCATTGTGTATAACGAAACCTTATGACTTCTCAATATAAAATTCTTCCTCAATTTCACCATTGAGAAATGCTATCTTTACATCCATCTGATGTAGCTTCCAACCCATGGAAGAAGCAAGTGAAATGATAGATTGAATGGAGGTATATCTGGCTACTAGTGCAAAGGTCTCATCATATCTGACTCCCTCTATTTGTGAGAACCCTTTGGCCACAAATCTTGCTTTGTATTTTTCAATACTTCCATCAACAACATGTTTGATTTTGTAAATCCATTTGGAAGTCACTACGGACTTTCCCTCTAATCTTGGGACAACATCCCATACATCATTCTTTAGTATAGATTGATATTATTCAATCATGGCATCTTGCCATACTTTTTCACCTAAGGTTTCTCCATGACAAGTTGGCTCTGAATCAATAATGTGGGTCAAGGCTAAAAGGTAGCTTGAGAATATCTTAGGTCTCTTGCTTTATCTAGTTGCTCCTTGTGGGGATTTATGCCCTTCTTCTTCTTATATAGTTTTTCGAGCCCAAGATGGTCTTTCATGTCCAACTATAATGTCTCTGGGTATATTACATGGGGCAATCGAATCTGCTGGACCAACTGGGTCAACTAGATATGTTGTCTCATCTGGAATAATATACATCTCCCTCTGAACTGCTAAATGAGGAGGAGGTATTGTTTCACTATGTATTTCCATATGAGCTTCTCTGGATCTCTGGAAGGCTACTTCTTCTTCAAAAGTAACATCTCTGCTTACTTCAATTTTTCTTTGACCTGGGATGTAGATTCGATATGCTTTTGAGGATTCACTATATCCTACAAATGTACCCTTTCTTCCTAAAAGTTCTAGTTTGGATCTCTTTTCTTTGGGTACATGAAGGTACACTAGACATCCAAATATTCTAAAGTGTCTGATCTTAGGTTTCAATTTGGTGAATGCTTCTTTTGGAGTAATGTTCTTCAGGATCTCATGAGGACTATGGTTTTGAACATATACTATTTTCGTACATGATTCTTCCCATAGAGTCATAGGTAGACTCTGATCATGTATCATTCCCTTAGTTGCTTCAATGATAGTTCTTTTTTTCCTTTCATCAACCCCATTTTGTTGAGGGTTGTAAGGAAATGTGAACTCCCTCTTGATCCCTACTTCAATGAAAAAACTGTTAAATTCTTTTGAGGTGTATTCTAATCCATTTTTTGATATTAATACTTTGATTTTTCTTTTGGTTAGATTTTCAACCCGAGATTTGAATTCTTGAAACTTGACAAGGACTCCATCCTTGTTCTTCAAAAAGTAAATCCAAGTTTTCCTGGAGTGGTCATCTATGAAGAGTAGATAGTATAAGTACCCATTTAAGGATGAAACAATCATTGGCCCACATACATCTGAATGTATCAAGTTCAAGATTTCCTTGGATCTGTTGTCACTACTAGGAAAGAATCCTTTAACATTTTTTCCAAGGGCACAACCTTTGCAAACACCTTTATGCTGGATATGGATCTCTGGTAGACCTGTTACCATTTTCCCTAGAGTTGGAATACCTTTATAATGAATGTGAGCAAGTCTTCTATGCCATAACTCACTCAAGATGATAGCGTCATGTAATAAGGACGGAACTGGTTTGATGGTTAACTTGTACAAGTTGTTTTCTCTGACACCAAATACTTTGGAAGAGATAATATGAGAGTGTTTGTGCCACGGAAGAACTCTTCCTTCTGAGAAAGTAATTTTGTAACCTTTGTCTTCAAGGGACAAAATAGAGACAAGATTTATCTTCATTCTGGGTACATATAGAACTTATTCAAGTTTAAGATGCATATCAGAATCTAGTTGGAAGGTAGAAGTTCCAACCCCTCTAACATTATATCTAACATCATATCCAAGGACAACATGTAGATGTGTCTCTTTCTCAACAAAGTGTGATAGATGATTTCTAATATCGGTCATGTGCCTGGAGGCACCACTGTCAATTAGCCAAGTATTGTTATTGATAGGAACAATACCTTAGAATGATGAGATGTTGATGTCTTCATTGCTTTTGAGTTTTTTACTGAGCTTGCTTCCCATCACAAATTTTCTCATCTTCACAAACCCTTGTGAACTAGGATAGAAAAGCTAATGGCTAGGATAGGATAACACTTTTAGGTTTTGTTGGGCTTATGACTACCAACAATAATCCTTTAATAAGTTTTATAGCCTTGGTAAGTTGTGGATCTTCTTCAATAAATTCTCAGAAATACAATTCAAAATTTTCTGCAGAATTTTGACGAAACCCTAGAAACACTTAGGGTCAAAATTTTTAAATGCCTGGAATTTAGATCTGAGACTTGTTGGAACTACATTGAAGGAGGTCGTACCCTTCTATGTCTTTTTCATCCAAAACTTCCAATTTTTGAGTGGTGAAAGCTCTAAGAAAAGGAGGCCGTATGGATTTTCTGGAAACCCTAGGAGGGTTGTATGGCTTCTGCAAATGAGAGAGAGAAGGAGCAGGAAAATTCTTGTGCAATGGGATATTCAAGACCTATGCTCTGATACCATGTTTAGTTTTCAATAGGATAGCTTAATCATGTATTTCATTTCATTTTATCATGTCTTAACCCTAAACAAGAATGTTGCAGCAACCAAGATCACAAGAAGAAACACCATGCATAAGAACACAAGAAGTACCCTGGGAAACCCTTCTCAACAAGGGAAGAAAACCCAACCAAATCCTTTGCTAATTTCTTCAAGAGAAATACCTTTCACCACCAAGAATGACTTAGCACACAAGAGGGTGATTAATCCCTAGAAGACTAACGCCCAAGAGAGGTGTGCACCTTTTCCCAAGTAGATGTATTTACTGTAATTTCCAAATACACAAGGAAGATATGATTCCACAATGGGGAATCATCCCTTACTTATATTAGACTTGTCCAATCAACAAAAGTGACTATTGTCTCAACAGGGTCGACCTCTCTAAGTCACTTTACATTTATTATTATTATTATTATTATTATTATTAATATTAACCATATTAATTATCTTTTGCATTAATTATTAGACACATTAAGGTAAGGTCGACATGAACCCTTTACATAACAATTGGGGTTACAGGTAGGTCTGACTATTGAACAATATATAGAAAAGGATTTGATACACCCACTAGTGCTCATCCATAGGGATGTTATAGGTTATAGCTCTGATTCACTGCATTACACAGAAGAAACATATCTTCACATGTTCATCGTTGCTCGTCCATAGGCACGCCCGCTCTACATATATTATTTCCCACTACCACTCACAAAAGGATCATCTCGAGTATTATTGTTAACTCTATTGCTCAGAGGAGGCTAATACATCATCTTCATTTATGTTCTCATGACGATGCACCCAACACTTTGGGATTTCACACGTTCAACTTGTGCTTAGCCACATGCATGTCCTAACTCAACAGATCGCCTTTCACATTGGATAATCATATGGAGTTCTTCTCAACTCTCTAAATGGAGGAGGTCATCTCTATGTTCCCAGCTCTGTCTTAGGTAGGAACCACATACCATTCTTAGGGGATTTCTCTTAGGCTTGTAAGCTCAGAGAAAGAATTCACATAGCTAAAATGATCCACATCTCACAGGTTTGTAAGTTGGAGAATGTCTCACATAGTTGCAATCATTAACATCCTTGAGCTCTTTATCCATCTCTTCTTTGCTCATCTTCTTATGGTCTCCTCTTGGACCTAGTCTATGGCCTTCAATAGCCATTTTATCCTTTCCCTACCCTCCTACAAATTATGTTTCTTGTTGTTCACCTACAAACAGTTCTTCACACAGAGCTTATTCCTACTCTGATACCATTTGATGTGAACCCCCACCCCTCCTAAGGGTTTGTGTGACCTCCCGATCTATGATCATTCTGATGGAGCTGAACTAGCTCTCGAATCCCTGTTGGATCCCCTCCAATGTACACAAGCCCTTTTCACTTCCTCCAAATGCAGGTCTGTATTAATATTAAACCCACAGGGTCTTTCTCTAACCCTCGTTCTATCTTAAAATCAAATTTCGAGAACTATCCCCTTTATTTCGGCGAGAATTTCATATGACCACGGGATGAAACCAAGTGCTTGACCAAATGGCACTTATCTGGAGCTTCAAGACTCCAACACTCTGGAACTTCATGATTTAGAGGTTCTTCCCTCAACACACTCCAAATCCTTTGAACACTGAATTGTTGAACTCTCGAACGGGTGCTTATCCAGAGCTTCAGGCTCTAGAGCTCCAGAGCTTCGAGCTTCAAAATATTTTTCAACACAACAACACAAATCACTCGCACGTTGAACTGGCGAACTCCCGAACAGTCCTGGGATCAATGGTCCACGCTTCTTCAATAGCAAAATGGTTGCGATCCACTCTGGTTACTCCACACTTTGGTACTTTCTATGTGTCCTATGCATAACACCTATGAACTACCGAACATCGTACCAAAGATCTACGACTCACACTCCTCCAACAACCAACGACTAGGATCCACTCTGAGACTCTTAGCTTTGGAGGTTCCAAGACTCCAATGCATGTTGCCTCTCGAATTATCAAACGTTGAACTAGAGATGGGCTGAGATCTACGACTCTCTCTCCTCTTGCATCTTCCAGCTGATATTAGCTTCGGGATTCGGGCTTCAGGGCTTCTTGCTGCTAATCACCCCCAACTTCCTGAACTTCTGACCTCCGAATTGGTGAAGGGAGAAGATATATGGTTCATGTTCGGCCATCAACAGATGGCCTAGATTGACTCCAGGCTTCAGGGCTTCTTGTTGCTAATCACCCCCAACTTCTTGAACTTCTGACCTCTGAATTGGCAAAGGGAAAAGATCTATGGTTCATGTTCTCCCATCAACAGAGAGACTAGAATGACTATGGGCTTCAAGGCTTTGAGACTTTTCATGCCATAACACCTTCCATCGAGAATCCTTCAGATATCCAAATAATGATAACCTACTGACACGTGTGTTTGATGAACAATGGTCGGGATTTACTCTGGAGTTCCGGACTTCGAGAGATTTTCCTCCTGGCAACACAAGAACTTGTTTCTCCCGAAGTGTTGAATCTCTGAATGCATGTGATCTATGACTCACACTTGCCTGTGCATAGATCCGATGACTAGGATCTGATATTCTCCACGACACTCCTCCTCTGGTCTGGGGTTTGATCAAACAACCCATATTTATTCCACGACCAATCCAAGGGTTAGAGACTCCTACCAGTGATCTATGACATAGATTCATTCTAGGACTTCAGAGCTTTGGGGATTTTTCCTCCTTTTCAAAAAATCCTTAAAAAATGTCGAAGCAACGAAGTCCAAAAAAATCGAGGGTTTAACATCCTTGCTCCTTACCTTGATCCAACGACTTTGTGGGGTTAAGTCTTCTCCCAAACTGATCTCATATGTTGTTCTTTAAACAAAGAGATTTCTTCTCTTTGAGGACTTAATGTTATCTCTCTCGATCTTGTAATTCTTCAACTTCAAAGGGTTCAACCCTTTATTGTTTCATATGGCTCTTTCTGCCCTCCTGACACCCACACTCTTTCTGTTGAGCTTGCGAACACAGCCTAAGTTTTCTCCTAGCACCCTCCTGACACTCTGTGCTCTTCCTCCTAAGATTTACCAACACTTAAATAAAATGTTGGCTTCGTGCACTCCTTGCACTGGCCTCCTAAATATTGGACTTTAAAGACTCACCTATACACTCCTTGCACTCCCTCTTCCTTCTGAGCTTTTACACTTCTATGAGTGTAGGCGCATTCCTTGCACTCACTCTGTGCACTCCTTGCACTTTCCATTCTAATATTATGACATGTTCTGGTGTACCCATCTGGCACGCTCTTCCTAAACTCGAAATTGAGTTCTTTCACACTTCTTATGTTGACTTCTTAGAGTTTTCCAAAAACTCTGGTGTGCACTCTTTGCACTAGCCTTGAGAGCCCAGAACACTCATAAACTCACATAGATAGGGAAGTCTATCTATTCCTGCAAAGGGAACAATTATACACTCGTATCATTCATACATGCACAATAAAAATTCAGAAAACACATTCATTCACATAGAACACATACACAAAGAATCACATGCAGGGAAATCTTCTTTTATGTTAATCTGAATGCTTTTTATAGTGTTTACAAGAATGGAATGCAATGGATTCATAGTTCTTTCTCTCCTCTCCTCTCTTCTCTTTCTCTTCTCATGAGATTCTCTAATCTCTAATCTCTTCTTCTAATGCCTATATCTCAATACATTGGTATTTTTACAAAAGAGGGGCTTCTCAAGCCTTCCTCACCTATTCACATTAAATTACATTAAATTTACATCTAGTCTAAATTAGATCTAGATCCATATACCTATCATCCATTAAAGGCGACTTACACTTATCCTCACACAATACAATGGCTCAACCCTCCTCGAGCCTTTACAACATTTATTACATTAAATGATAAATTTAAAACAAAATGACAAGGTTGGCGCTTCTCTCCCTCTTGGGATCTTATGCCTCCTAGTGTGTTGTTGCATTGGTTTTTGATGTGTTGTTGATGCTCCTGCATCAATAATGATCCCCTATCGAGGAAATTTTGTGTCGATTATGGTGTTTTTTATGGCCCTTTATCCACAAAGAATTCAATTAGGGCCAAAAAGCCTTATTTTCCTCCCTTGACCATGGTTAATGCATTAAAACCCATCCCTAACATGAAATATCTCATAATGGTACCCATATTCAACTTGGAGGCCACATAACACCAGTGAAGGGATTATATTGTGATTTGAGGTCATGTTGATGGCCAATGATCCCTAGAGATCCATTTATAGTCTAAGGCCCTTTTCCCCCTCCCATATCTAAGGTCAAGGCCATCCCTACTACACAAAAACTTCTAATTGCATTCATATCCCTCTTGTATGCCAAAGATCCACTTCAAATGGTCTATGTTGTGGTTTGAGGCCTTGATAATGGCCGATCATCTCAAAAATCTGAATTGATGGCCTAATTCCTTAAGTTTCTCCCCCAACCATGGTCCGTAACCCATATCTAGTTCACAAATCCTCATATTGGCAATCATATCCCAATCTAAGAAAAGTGATCTCCTATATATGGTATGTTTTATGGTTTTTTTCCTTATTCATGGCCCTTGGTCGATAGAATTTTCATTTAGAGTCTAAGGGCCTTATTTTTCTCCCACACCCATTGGTAAGGCATTAATACCCATCC
>ML791993.1:1059770-1071621 GCA_009831015.1 Picea engelmannii | reverse complement strand
TTTCAACATAATACAAACATCTTTGTGAATAAATGCTTCAAAGAACAATTTACAAATCAGTTAAATTTGTTAAAATCATTATCTATATTAGATATAGAGTCTCTTTCCAAAAATTCATGAATATATTTCTCATAAAAAGCTAAAAAAATAAAACTTTATTTCTTAAAATAACCCTCAAACTCTTAATAATAGTTTTCGCCGGCTCAATAACAAGCTCTCCCATATAGATGGATAAAACTGTTCCAAAGAGGAGGTCTTCATAGATTAAGAGAAAACTTCGATTTTTAGATAGCTCGAATTTTTCCAAACCATTAGTGATTCTAAACTCAAAATTAAGCACTACTCTTTTCACAACCTATACCAGAAATTTAAAAATAACATAGGGTCTTTCACTTGAAATAGTGTAATACATCATTTTCAATGGCATGAACGGACTGCATATCATGTAAAAAAAAATAACATTTTCATATAAAAAAAATTTAACATTTTCATTTAGAATAAACTTGTTGGTTAAGTTTTAGTAAAGATATTCATTGAAGTTTGATTGTGTTTATTAGTTTGACTGACTTATTCAAATGTAGAATTTTTTTTGGAAGGTGGACAAAAGGACTCAAAACTTTCACGGCTCAAAAGGACAAAAGGACAAAAGGACTCAAAACTTTGGAAGGTGGACAAAAGGAAAAAAGGACAATCCTTTTTTGGAAGGTGGACAAAAGGATTGTGGTTATTTTTGGAAGGTGGACAAAAGGACTCGAAACTTTCACGAATTTAGATGCTTACGTGTTGAAAATATAAAAGAATCATTCCTCCTAAACTTTCACGTTCTGCACCAGTTTTAACAACTTAGTCGTCGTGTTCAAATGCATTGAACAAATCCGTTATCTTCTCTCTTCCCCTTCAGCTCTGTCTTCTCTCCGTTCCTTCGGATCTACCAGTCTAGTTGGAAAACTGACGTTTACTGCCCAAAGAAAGTCTAGCACCGAAACGTTTTGTACGTTCTGCACGTTTCGGTGAAATAGCCTATAAAACCAAAGGAAATGACAGTTAGGGCCGAGTCTTTGTTGTTTTTTCCAAGAAAGCCTCACGTTACCCTGATAATTGAATCCATCTTTGAGTCCCATTTTTCGGGTTTCCGTTTTCTCCCGTTTCAGCCATGATTTTGCGGGATCTGGTTCGGCGAGATGGAGACGAATTTGGAGAAACCAAAGGAGTGTTTTTTCCAAAACATTCATGTATACATTAACATCCCATTCTTATGCTCAGGAAAGCCGAATTGGATTCTTGAAAACATAGGAAAAAAATGATCCATGTCATGCTCTGTACAGGGTCCCACTTGGAGACACCCCCTATGGTAGATCTAAGTACCTCCACAGTTTTCATAGATGCAGAAAAATCATATGAAACGAGTGAATTCTTCTTGAGATATTTCTCCTGGAAGGACTCTACCAATTTCTCCAGTGCTTTCTTTTCCTCCTCGAAATTGTAAAGGGAAGCTAGGCAATCCCTCATCTCGATCTGCAACCCATACTATGCACCTTCGAGCTCTTTTGTTACCACCACTCTGATGAAATTCTCCATAGGAGCTTCGCACAGAGTGTCAAGAAGATGTTGGGCACAGGGGTAAACACACATGTAGAGGAGAAAAAGCATGCGAGACAAGCATGAAGAAGACCTAACCATGCTAGGGTTTTGGTAAAAGAATGTAATGGTTGGTAAGCCAAACAAATGTATAAATAGGTACCTAGAAGGTCTAGGTAGGGGTTGTTGAGTATTGTTGATTGTAGTTGTTGTGTTGTTCGAAGATTATTATGGATTTTGGACCTTGGTTCGGGTTTTTGGTTGTGGTTCAAAATGTTTGTAAAATCTAATCTCATTTTGTAAGTTGTTGAGTTGAGGAGAGGAAAGAAGGTAGATCTTGAGGGTTAGATCACAGGCTGGCGAGCCTGGTGTGATCTAGTCTGCCTCATTGTAGATCTCGACCCGATTGATGGAGAGTTGTAATGTGCACGGCATTGTAGTTTTGGTAACACCATAATAAAAGAGAAGAGCAGCCAAATCTTTGTGGACGTAGCCCAGGGGGGGTGAACAACGGTAGATCATGTGTCACGTGATTGAATATTGTGTATTTCCTTTACTGTCAATAATTAGATGTTAGATAAGTGCATGAATGACTTAGCTAGATCTGTTATTTTACATGCATGAATAAGAATGACAAAATATTCAATATAAGTTGAATGTTAGAGTAAACAAATGAAGAGCATAGAGTGTAATCTCAGATCCCCACTCATTTCCAAGCTGTAAGCACCTGAGCGTTGTAGCCACCCATAAGAACTATCTCGGGTGAGACTGCGCACTGCATCCTGTGCACTGTGTTTCCTTCTAGTTTACCAAGAGGGTTGATAGTTCTAGGAGGTTTTGTTGGAAACGATAGTAGATACAAACCTGGTTCAGCCCCAGAATGGCATTTAAAGGAAATAAACAACTAACAAATGGTTATGTTGTCGGTTGGAACATAATGGGATTGAGTGAATGAGATCTGTTGAAGAATCGTGACAAGAATGTCAGATATGGTGAGGAAACATTAAAAGAATGCGAATAAAAAAGGGGATGTTTAGACCGTGGAACCCAACGAAGGTGGAGATCGAGAGATGGTTGAAAACAAAGGAGCTAGAGTTTGTGCAAAAATAAAAATAAAACCCTAAAATAACACCGCGCAAATATTTGGACAAGTACGTGTTTAATGACTTGCATGAAGTATTTTTCTGTGATTTCCCACATGTGTTGCAGGAGTGGATATTGAGGTTGAAATACAACCACCCTAACAATCAGATCAAACAACTAGAGTGGAATTATGTGGAGATCACGCAGTTACAACAAGTAGACAACAAATTCACACGCGTAGATTTCTGGTTAGACAACATTGTTGCAGGATTTATCACAGAATTTGCAGTAGATACTGCGAATTCTTATAAAGCAGTAGAGAAAGAGTTCTTGAAGGGACCTGGAGGTAGGTATATCATATCGTTGCATACTTCCATCAATCTTTTATTGTATAACAAAGGTGTAATGACAATGGCATCAGACGACTAAACTTCCTTGCGTGCATGGGGGAAGGGGGGAAGCACTGACTAAAGTTGGAAGGATGGAAGGATAGATGGATAAATGAAAGAAGGAGGAGGCCTTGGACCTAATCATGATGGATGAATACTAGATCAAACAGATAATGGCATTAGCTGTAAAGACGCGCAGTGGAGAACCCTACCAATATAAGATGAATAATAAAAAGAGATTCATATTCGAGAGAGAGTGCTTGGCAAGTGATGAAAAAGATGTAGAGGATCTTCATGCTGTGGAGAAGATTGAGGAAATCCTATGCGCATCATATGAAAGGAAGACAGGCGGTTCAAGGGCAAGAACCGAAGGCAAAGCTCTCATCCATGTCAGTGTCAGTGTGGAACCCATAACCCCATGTGTGACTAATACACCAATAAGAAAACCACCATTTAGAGAACCGAATTTCAGGGGAAGGAAGATAGTAGGAAGTACATCTAGTCAAGGAGCAGCAACTAGAGGAGCCAGTTCAAGAATTAGTAGTCAAGTATCTACACCACGCAGAGGTATTAGTTCATCATTCAGGATGACATGACATGATCCCACCATCAAGTTACCAGAGTTCACGGGAGAAGAATCTGAGGACCGTGAGAAGAACTTGTTCATCTGTGAGAAGATATGGGAAGAAAAGCATATCATAGATGAGGATACGAAACTTGCACAGTTAGATATCACACTAAGAGACCACACACTGGATTAGTACATGATATCAGCTGCAAAAAATCCACCAGGAACAACCAGAATGATTGTAGGTATCGAGAAGTTGTTAATAAATGAATTACAGAAGCCTAGCTCAGAGGATTAGTACATGAATGAGATAATAGAGATCATACAGAAACTAGGAGAATCTGTGTGGGATATTGTCCGGAGATTCAAATGACTGAAGGTAAAGATGAAGTATGTCATGACAGATATGAAACACAGGCATTTGTTTGTGAATTCACTGCTACCACACTTGAAATACCCTTTGAGAAAGAAAAAAATTTAGACCTAGGCAGAGGCTCTACAGGCATCCCTACAACTGGAAGAGAATCAATATCATAAGAAAGACCCAACAATAGGGGAGCTAAAGGACAATCTGAAGAGTTTAACATTTCAACTGAACCAGAACAGGGGTAAGGAAAAAAGAGAAGTTGTGTGGTGTACCACATGTAGGACAGAAGGAAACCATAAGAATGAATTCCCAACTTTTGCGCAGTACATGGCAACAGGACTGACAAACCCTTTTCCAATAGGAGGACTATGGTGTGATATCTGTAAGACCCAGGGACATGATTCATATCATTGTCCAATGATGCATAAATACCAGAAAGTGCCTAAGAGTTCATATTGTAACTTTTGTAGGTCAGTGGCCCACGATGAAAAATATTGCAGGACAATGGAGTTGATGAGGGAAAGAACATCAGGCACCTATAGGTTCCAGGCATAAATGATGACAGGGTAAGCTGCACCACATTTTAATGAAGTACCATCCCCATATAACATTGTGCCAAAAAAATATAACATTGTGCAGCCGCAGTACAATATTGTTCAGCCACAGTATAACCCCACACAGTATAATCAGGTGCCTCAGTACAATGCACCATGAGGAGATTGAGATGGATACAGAGGTGGAGGACAAGGTATATGAGGCTTTGGAAGAGGCAGAGGAATGGTGGTATGCCATAACTGTCAACAACCAAGACACTATGCAAGATAATTTCCACTTCCACGTGCAACATGTATGTATTTTCACGCATCATATCATGACACAGAAGACTGCCCGACACTATTGGGGAAGATCCAGGAAAAGAAAAATCAGAACAATCAGAATGTTCAATGGATTTCTACAAAAGGAAGGGATGATGGAAGAAATATCAACATAGTTACACACATAGGAGCTAAGACAAGAGATGACACAGTAAGAAAAGATCCAACATAACACCAATGCGTGAAGAAGAATGCCAAACCATAGAAGTAGTTTTATGTGCAGAACAAAAAGGAGACATTCAAGCAATCCATACAATAATTCTTGAAACCAGATATTGCATCTACATCAATTGTGCAACATACTCAGGATGTACCAACATACGATATGCCTTCATCATTGGATCACACTAATGAAGCACAACCCCTAGGAAAAGTAAGTACCATAAAGACTTTTTTGCAATCTTGTGTTAAACTACTAAATGATCCATCATTTGTTAAAGCATTACAAAATATGGTAGAAATATGTAACACATACGTAGAGGGAAATCTAGAGCAGAAAATAGTTAATCACTTGCATACAAGGAGGAGGACAAGCAGAGAATTCAGACTGAATGTCGACATTGGAGACTTCAACATGGGGGATATTATACTAGACTTAGGATCTGAAGTAAATGTGTTACCCAAGAAGACATGGAAATGTATGGGAGAGACCACATTAGGATATTCACATGTTCAACTGAAACTAGCAAATCAACATAGAGTTCTTCCAATTGGAAGGCTAAAGGGTGTGACAGTAAATCTGGATGGAGTGAGCACTAAAGACGATTTTGACGTGATAGAAATAGTGGATGGCACAACACCTTATCCAACATTGCTTGGCTTTGATTGACCGTTTGACAACCAGACCATAATCAATTTGAAGACAAGGAACATGACGTTTGAGTCAGTAGAATACAAATTCGTTGCGCCACTAGACCCATCAGAAGGATAAAGGTTTGTAGAACCCACTTTCTTAGACATGGAGTAATTCAACTAGTTATACAGAACCACCACGCGTGAAGAAGATTATGTGAATCCAACTGCAGATGGGGTACTCAGTTGGAGAAGTATCACATCATGTGCTTTAGACTCAGATACAGGGTTGAAGAATTGGAAACAGATATTACATGAAGTATCCACAAGAAGGTGCTCAAGAATAGACCGCACAGTAAGATGGGTGGGTACAAAAATCAGAGAACCTCCCAGTTTCTATGGAATTAACAATTTAGAAGAATTCCTAACAAGATACAGAGATGAAGTGTTAGAAAATCAAAGGCTCTTATCCTTGGACATAACACTCAAGGAAACACCTGCAAGATGGTGGGGTGTGCACAAAGAGACAGTTAAGGACTGATATCAATGCAAACAACTACTATGCATTAGATTCGACGCAGAGCAAAAGAACAGATTGGTGCAGAGATATGATGGATAGGGGTCACCACTAGAACATTTGGAGAAGTGAGGAACACTATGGACGATGAAACCACTAGAAGAATGGCCTCATCACTTTATTCATCCACTTGAAGGAATTCCAGAAAACTAGTATCTAGACCAACAACTGCGCAAAGGAACTGCAGAAGTGACAACATTACATCATAATTTTATAGTCACTTTCTCATTTGAACATGAGAACCCCAACATTGATTTAGCACTCAAACAAATCAGAGAGGTGATATTTATTAAGGAACCTAAGGTTAAACTTGTAACAGAGTATCAACAACAGAATAGACAGACAAGGAAGAACTGTTGTCATGCTATCATGTGCAAGAAGAAGCACCAGATGAACATGACCCACACAACATTCAAATTACAAAAATTGAAGGAGAAAGAGAGGTGGAAGGCTCATCCCTGGAATCAGAATTATTTGATGTGCCAATCAAGGTGAAGAAAGTAAATATTGGGACAAATGATAATCCCAAAATGGCCAGTATTGGAGACTACTGGGATGAACAAACAGTATAAAGAATAACAGAGTTACTGCACGAATACAGTGACATGTTCCCAACAAACTTTACAGAGATGAAAGGCATAGAAAGAGAGCTAGGAGAGATGAATATACCTCTTAAACCTAAGGCTAGATTTTTCAGACAGAGACCGTATAGACTAAATTCAATTTATAAACAAAAGGTCAAAGAAGAAATTGACGGAATTATAGAAGCTGGTATCATAGAACCAGTGGAGGAGTCAATGGATAATCCCTATGGTAGTGAATGAAATAAAATAAGGAGGGATAAGGATCTGTGTAGATATCAGGAAATTAAATGATGCTTGCCTAGATGACCCTTTTCCCACCACTTTCACTGATGAGATTTTAGAGAATGTGAGAGGCCAAGAAGCATACTCATTCACAGATGGATTGTCAAGCTACCATAAGATCAATATAGCCCCAGAAGACAGGTACAAGACCAATTTTTCCACAAAATGGGGATCCTACTAGTACACAGTCAAGCCTTTTGGGCTGAAGAATGCACCAACTATATTTTCAAGCGTAGTCATAGATGCATTCAAAGAATTCATCCATCAGTTTTTAGAAGTATACCTGGATGACTGGACATTATACAGTTTGTTGAGGGATCATATAGAGGTGTTAAGGATAATGTTGGAAAGATGAAAAAAGTGTTAGATATCATTAAATATAAATAAGTTAATCTTTGGGACACCTTTTAGAATACTATTGGGACACATAGTGTGAAAACAAGGCTTGCCAATATATCCTGCCAAGATTACAATGATTGTTAATTTACCACCACTGAAATTAGTGTGCCAATTGAGAGAAACATTGGGCCACACAGACTACTACATGAAATTCATAAAAGGATATGCACAGATCACTGCACCGATGGATAAATTGTTGAAGAAAGATACTAAATTCTAGTGGAATGAGGATTGTCAACAGGGTTTGGACACCTTGAAAGAGAAGATGGTAACAACACCTATTCTGGTATTTCCAGATTGGGAGAAGACATTTCATGTCCATGTAGATGCATAAACCATCCAACTTGGAGCTATTCTAGCAAAACCATGAGCAGGAGAGATAGACCATCCTATAGCATTTGCAAGAATAAAATTTTTAGAGTCAGAGCAGAACTACAATACTACAGATAGAAAAGGCCTAGCTATGGTGTATGCACTTCAAAATTTCAGACACTATTTAGTTGGAAAACACTTTAAAATGTTTACAGACCATTCAACCCTGAAATACCTAGTCAATAAGGCGGTGTTGGGGGGAAGGATCTGTAGATGGTTATTGTTGTTTCAGGAATTTGACTTTGAAGTGATAGTCAAACTAGGGAAGTTGAATGCAGGACTTGACCACCTATAGAGGATCACCAATGGAGAGGAACCTACAAATTTGGAGGACAACTTCCCTTATGCGTAGTTATTTTTAGTACAAGTAGATAATGAATATTTCACTGACATCATTGAATACTTAAGTACAGGGACTGCACCACAAGAATTCAACACTGCACAGAAGAAAAATCTGGTAGTCAAAGCTGCAGATTATCAATTGATTGCATGACACTTATACAATATGGGAGAAGACAACATTTTGAGAAGATGTGTACTAGAACATGAGAGGCATAGGATTTTAGCAGAGGCTCATGAGGGAATAGATGGAGGACATTATGAAGGAAAAGATACCGCGCATAAGGTATTGTGTGCAGGACTATGGAGGCTGACCATTCACAGAGATGAAAAGGACTACTGCCAGAGATGTGATGTATGTCAGAGGATTGGTAAACCTAATAGACAGGATGAAATTCCCCTAAGACCAAAAGTAACCTTGAAAGTATTCAACAAATGGGAAATAGACTTTATGGGACCTATTAATCCACCAGCAAAGAGGTCAGGAGCAAAGTATATCATTACTGCAACAAAGTACTTAACAAGATGGAAAGAAGCAACACTAATAAAATATTGCAGCGCAGAGACAACAACACACTTCCTGTTTGAGCAAGTGATCACTAGATTTGGATGCCCAAGGATTTTGATGAGTGACCAAGGCAATCACTTCATCAATAGTAATATCAAGGTTATGAATGAGGAGTTTGAAATCTATCATCAAAAGAGTACACCATATCATCCTCAAGCAAATGGAACAATTTAATCCTTTAATAAGATCCTAGAGAATGATTTGACAAAGATTTGCAATGTCAACAAGCATGATTGGGATTTGAAGATACCAGCAGTATTATGGGCATACAAGACTACATGCAAAAAGTTGACAGAAAAAACACCATTCAGGTTGGTGTATGGATAAGAAGCAGTGGTTCCATTAGAATTCTTGGTACCTATCCTACGCGTAGCAGCAATCACCAACATGACAGAATGAGTAACATTAGAGGAAAGGCTAAGTTTGCTGATGGAGATGGAAGAAGATAGGATCCTAGCAAGATTCCACCAAGAAGTAAATAAAGCAAGAGATAAATCTTGGCATGACAGACATATCAAGAGGAGAAGTTTCAAGGAGCAAGAACTAGTCTTGGTGTATGACAACAAATTTCTTCAGCATCCAGGGAAATTCAGAATGCATTGGTTAGGGCCATATGAAGTAAATACTGTCACAAATGGAGGATTTGTACAACTAAAAGATTTGCAAGGCACAGAATTGAAAGGAATGATCAATGGGAATCGACTGAAACTCTATAGGGACAGTCGATTTCCTAGTACTTAAAAATTTACCGCGCGGTAAGAGAACCTGCACATAGTCTATTAAAAAAAAAACAAAAACAGAGAGAAAGTTGTGCGAAAGAGTTACCGCGCTAGAAAGAAGAAGACTGCGCGCAACAAAAATGGACTTAGCGCGACGAAAATAAAATTTCCACACACAACAACTACACGACATATCACGCACTTGGAAATCTTAGCGCACTAGAAAAAGGACCAACGGTCAGAAAAAGAGGAAATTTGAAAAATGAAGGTTACGACAAAAAGGCGCCAACTGGCAGCAATTATGGAATTTAATGAAAAAAGATGCATAAAGTGCCATTACATTAATAAAATCCAGGGAAGCTTCTCTGAGAAGTTTCATGAATTGCCTATATAAAGGGAAAACACGGGAAACATAAGACTCATTGTGAAATCGTGAAGTTATGTAGAAATAGAGCATCCAGAGCAAAAGTAAGTTGACAGAGAATACAAGGCGAATGAGTGAAGACTTAGTTGAGAGAAACTAACCAGTACCCATGATGGCACCACCAAATATGGGTGTTCTAAGCCAAGAAAGGAGGAAAACACAAAGTATTCGAGCACCATGGGAGGCAGCAGAGGTCGAACAGGAAACCAGAAAGCTTGAGGAACTCATCGACGTCGACGCAATTCCTTCACCTTTTGAAGCACCCATAAACCCTACGCCAATGGTCGAAGAAAGGTAGGGTCCAACCACGTCGGCCATGGAAGTTGACTCGACCAATAGTGCACAGGAACATCCTAGGCATAACACAGGAAACCCACCAGAAACCGCGACGACTAAGGGGGCCCAACATGAAAATGGCCAAGCTACTATGCAGACAGAGGAAACAATACCCAAAACCACCAGAGCAGAAACTGCGCAACAACATGACAGTCTGGTGGAGGATATCATTGGCCAACTTGAACCTGATGTAGAAAGAAGATAGATGGAGGCATGGACCTCAAGTCAACAGGAAAAAAAGAAGGACAAACAACCTATGGTGCGGTCTCCACGCAGGCAATCTGACATAGCGATTATACTCATGTGCATCCTGGAAGGAGTGTGAACCATGCCAAAACTACTAGGTTTCATGGAGAAGTTAAGATACTTGGACCACGATGTGGTCGACAAAGGAAAATTCCCCGAATTTGCGCAACAGGTCTACTTAGATAGCATAGGGATAGGGCCCTTTGGAGATCCCATCCTACAACTAAAGAAAGATCCTAAACACAGGTTTATTCAACAGTTGGCCTAACAAACATAGGGGTCATAAACCTGTTGGAGATTCCCCACTTTGGAAGGGGGAAAGAGGTCAACAATTGCATCAAGCAGTTGATAGCGGTCCTCCATGGAGGATTCCTATGGATGGAACAACCCGTCTGCATAGACGTAGAGCTGATAGCAATAATCATAGGACTGGTGTCAATGGGTGAGGACCCCGTGTAGTACTTGGATGAAAAAATGAAAGAGAAGGATTTGGTTGAAGAAATGAAGAGGACATATGGGAAAGAGAGAGGCTCGCGTGAAATTATTATTAAAAGGATCAAAGATGCTGCGACATAGATGGCCACAAAACTCATGGCCTATAAAATGATGAGAAAGTGTCACAAGGAGGAAGTCCCTGTCAGGTTCATCGCAGCTGCAGTGCAGTGTGCAAATGGCACATCACTCAGTTGGGCCCATTACCTGTTGAACCTATTCCTTGAGGACTGTAAAGACGTGTAGGACCTTGACACAGAGTTCCACTACTCGTGGATACTCATGCTAATCACACTGATGGGGTGGAGGGAGCCCCAAAATTCATACTTATGCAACCAGATAGGTTGGTGCCGCGCAACATGGTACATGTCATTGGGGAGAAACTTTGAACCCAAGAACAAGAGAACAAACACAGGTACCTTTTCCAGGTATTTTTCAAAAGTACAAGAAAGCATAGCCAACACTTGGTGAATTACCCCATATGTGGTTGCGCAGTTCAAGGACATAGCCAACTTCAAGGAGTCCAGGAACAACATGTGGATCCAAGCGCACAGGGATCTGGGAAAGATTGACCTCGCCCAATTCCTCCACAATTTCCTTCACTTAGGCCGCCTTCTTATAAACACTCTAAACCTTAAGAGACATTGTTGGCACCCATTAAATTCAGCGACCTCCACTGACATCAGAGTTAAAAATTAAGATTTCCATATTTTAATTATCTAATTTCTGTGAAAAATGTCAAAACATACGTTTAAACACCTCAATATTTAAGCATGTATAATCTCATTTATACATTGACAAATACAATTATATATATATATATATATATATATATATATATATATATATATATATACACAC
>ML791993.1:1015510-1059570 GCA_009831015.1 Picea engelmannii | reverse complement strand
ATATATATATATATATATATATATATATATATATATATATATATATATATATATATATATATATATATATATATATATATATATATATATATCGCATACTTAGAAAATGTAGTATTTAATCATGAACAATTTGGTTTATTAGTGAGGTATAACAGGAAGATAAAACTGCTAGACAACAGAGAATTCTTACTTCCATACAGATAAATCAGAGCATTCTTGAGATGCACATGTAGATAAAACTCCTAGATAATTAGAGAATTTATACATAGTTAATATGTAGGCATGTTCAACTTGTGCTTCGTAGACAAGAGATGTCAGGTATAGCTTGCACCAGGTCTAACTTGCACCAAATCTAGGCTTGATCATCGTAATAAACACAATCGTGCATAGACATTGAAACATGGTAGATGTCCACTTTGAATATGATTTATAAAAAACAAAATATTTTCCATTTACAACTTGATAAGATATCATTTAAAGAGCATTTAACCAAATTTATCATAGAAAACTTTTGCTCGAAACTATCTAAAAAATATTTCTTTGTTTGACACTGAAATATACATGAAAAGCATAAAAACGATACATGGATGTGTCCACATGATGGACATGTGAACATTTGATTAAGGTTATGTTTGGAAGGTGGACAAAAGGACTCAAAAATTTCATGAATTTATATGCTTACGTGTTGAAAATATAAAAGAATCATCCCTCATAAACTTCCATGTTTCGCACCAGTTTTAACAACTTAGTCATTGTGTTCAAATGCATTAAACAACTACCTTCTCTTCTCTCTTTCCCTTAGGATCTACCTTCTCTATGTCCCTTCGACTCTACTAGTCTGGTTGGAAAACCAACATTTACTACCCAGAGAATGTCTAGCACCAAAACCATATGCATGTTTAAGTAAAATAGACTATAAAACCAAAGGAAATGACAGTCAGGGTCGAGTCTTCAT
Source organism: Picea engelmannii (assembly GCA_009831015.1). Lineage (NCBI taxonomy): Eukaryota > Viridiplantae > Streptophyta > Pinopsida > Pinales > Pinaceae > Picea > Picea engelmannii. The sequence goes on along the minus strand of ML791993.1, from coordinate 1,058,615 downwards.
TGTTTTTTCCAAGAAATCCTCACGTTACCCTGTGATATGAGCAGAACAAAACATCCCCTGCTTATGCTCAGGAAAGGCCAATTGGATTCTTGAAAACACAGGGAAAAATTTATCCATTTCATGCTTTGTACAGGATCCCACTTGGAGACACCCCCTATGGTAGATCCAAGTACCTCCAAAGTTTTCGTAGATGCAAAACAATCGTATGGAAGGAGTTAATTTTTCTGGATATATTTCTCCTAGAAGGACTCTACCAATTTCTCCAGTGCTTTCTTTTCCTCCTTGAATTAGTAAAGGGAAGCCAGTCAATCCCTCATCTCGATATGCAACTCATACTGTGCACCTTCGAGCTCTTTTATGACCACGACTCTGATGAATTTCTCCATAGGATCTCCACACAAAGTGTCAAAGAATTCATCAACAGTGAAGATATTGGCTCCGCTCTTCCCCTTCTACCCATGCATATGTGAAGCAACCTCGACATCCAGGTGCACTCCGATTGTCATGAAATTTATTCACACAAAATAGGTTGATATGTCTGTGATTCTTGCAATAACAAATTCAATTCAAATAGTGAAGAATATTATGAGCCTTCATCACCATTCAACCAATTTATGATCTTTCAATTAACATAAAATGAAATGAATTATAGAACGACTATATTTGATCATTTACCATGGCCAAGAAGGTGCAAAGTCTTGGAGGTCGTTGGTGCAATTGACTTGTCCTGAATCACTGTTGCAATACCTTCTTAGGGAATACAATCCATTTTGATACCCCAATTAGAGATTATGCATTGGACACACCGAAATAAAATTTTTGAATATTAAAACCCACAAATGATTAGGCTTTCAGAATATGTTCCAAGAGAACTTGTTTCCTTTGTCGATCCAGATCATCAATAAATTCAAATTTGAGATTAGTATATTATTAAAAGCATCATATTATATATGTAATTATACGAGCATAAATTCATCCCTGAATTCCTTAGTAGGGTCATTAGCTCTCCCCTGTGCACTCCTAATTGCTCTCACAACCCCGACATCAATCTTCTTATTGGGATTGCATAATCCCGCTACCTGCAAGGCCTGGGAAATATGGGGCAGAGAGAAACAATGCTAATGATTTCAAATATTTTACATACCCAAATACGAAAACCTTAAACAACAACATACCCAAATATAAAACGATAGAGTACCCAAATCATTTTCTTACATTACCTAAATATGAAAATGCCGAATCTAAAATGATCGAGTATGCAAATCCCAAATATGAAAACGACAAACCTGGCACGATCAAATACCCAATTCTGAAAATGTTGAATCTGATTGATACTCAAATATGAAACATTCGAATATGAATAGATATGGTTATATGCACAGTACCTCTCCAATGGAGATGGGATCAGTTTGTCCCTCAATAACGGGTCTCTACTCTTGGGAACTCATGTTGATTGTTGATAATTTTTTTATTTAAACACTGGCAACAGACATAATGATTATTGAAAAACGATAATTAACCAACATATATAATATGAATCCATGGACAAATCACTAAAATTTAAAGTGAACTCAGAGGGAAAATATGCAATACATACTCTAAAGAAAAAACACTAAAGAAAAAAACATGCATGTATGTTTGTGATTACTTTTGTTGCATTATTCATGAAATTTGTTGATCCAAACATCTCACTCCGCTATGATTGGAATTTGGAAGTGATGCAGTACAAATAGGGGAAAGGTGAGTAGAAATAAAGATTTGAAGGTGTGGCATCCATGCATTTGTGATCACAACTTTTGAGGCCATTGCATCACCGAAAGCATATCAAATTAAAATATATACCACATCTCTCCTTACAGAAAAATATGATTAGAAAGGTTTGCTCTTACTCTTCGGTCTATCAATAGTTAATGAAACAAGAGAACAATATAAGTGAGTACTTATTAAATTGAGTGAATTGGGTATTGTTGTAAGCGAGGAAACACTCGAATTATATGGAGAAAATAGAAAGAAGAGTCGGATTTATGGAATAGAGAAGAGGAGCGTACTAAGTAATAGAAAAATCATAGCACTAGTCATGGTTTTGGGGTTTTTAGAATGGTGAGAGAAATATTGCAACTCAAGTGCAGACTTAGAGAAAAAAGAATCAATGACACTAGTTGCAGACTCAAAATCAGAGAAAAAATAATTAGGGACATGAGTTGTGTATGGAGTGGTGGAGGATGGCGACTTGCGTAGTTGGAAGGTGGCTAGTTACAAAGACAATCATGACGTTGCATTTACACGCTAGTGAAACATGGATGTTTTAAGTTTTTTTTTATTTTTTATTTTACATTTAAAAAATATTTTTTACCTCTATAAAAAACATTTTGTACATACCAGGGAAAATTAAGTCCCATCATATTCTATTAACCAATGAAAATTTGTATTGATAAAAATGCAAAATTCAAAATTTTATTTTAATTATTTAAATAAAAAATGTTAATGGTGGAATTTATTAGAACTTTGGATATCTCACGAAAAATTGTTGTATTAATCTCACGTCAAATGATGTTGTGTCTCCAAAATGCACCAACTAATACTACATAACATACTAACTAATAGGCGATCAACGATTGTTGACCTTGAGGTGATTGCTATAGTCCCTCGCATGCTCATCTAGTCGTAAAGAATAGTTCATTATGAATGTTTATGGGAAATGGGTATAATTTCTATTATTAATTGAAATGATACAACAAAATAATATAATGTATATTAATATCAGGGTATTATAAAATTTTATATTCGAAAAAGTGGCGATGAAGAATTTGGGAATGTGTTTATCTAGAAATGCATTCATGTAAGAACATGCATTAGTTATTGTTCTATCCTTTTCGCCACTTGAATGAGCAAAAGAGGGACACTTGCAAGGCCAGTTGGGTCAGTTGAACAGGACAAAAGTTAGTGTAGGATTCAAATGACTCAATCACATGAAATAAACAAACAACCAAGCTAATAACAGCTAAAGAAACAAAACTACAATGCACAAGGAAATTAGAACCAAAATTAATCAACCAATTGACTAATATTCATGCCACCAATGGAGAGATTATATTAGTGGGAAAACACCAAGGAAAAAGGGGGACATATGGATCCCCTCTTCCTCCAAGGGAGGGCTCTTGAGTCCCCTATGTGAGAGCTCTTCTTACAAATGACAAACTAGAAGGGAAATAGTCAAGAAATCCAATCTTATTCCCTCAAGAGGTGAGGTGAATAGCTTAATGAGATGATGCTAATATGCTCCAAGAAGGAAAGAGGTTCATTGTAGGAGAATAAAGGCACCATAACAATACAATGAGATTCTTGAATTCATAGTGCACCCATGGGATCTTTTTATATCAAATCTTTGAGGCATTATCCAACCAGTCTTTACTATGAACAAGGGTCCCTTTACGACACCATTAGGTCTTTAACCAGCCCCCCACTTGGATTCAACTCGGATTTGAGGGTCAAATCGACTTGGGAGATGAACCAGAAGTAGGTGAGGGGTCGACAAGAACTATAAATGCACCATTCTCAGGAGTGCGCGGCTTTTATTGTACACAGTCGTGCCTCGGGCGCATGTGCATTTTTCTGACCTGCGCATGTGAACGCGCTTCCTGTAATTCTTCTGTGCATGTTAACTTTTTAACCAGCTGTATAGTTTGTGCCTTTTGGAAATGGATTTTTGAAGCTATGGGTGAACTAATAGGTGTTTGGAGATGATGGATTCCTGTAACCATTTCAGACGAAATTTTAGTGATAACAGTTATTTAAAATATGTACATGTGTTTCTTTTATAATAGTCTTAGTGTCTTTTTAACGACCACACAAATTTCTAACATCATTTATAAATAAATATGTGTATAAATGTTTACTTTATTTATGAACACGTGCACATGCAAATAATCATGTGGGCATTATTTTTAATATAAAAAATATTGGAGTAATTTTGTCATAACTTTCTACCCTTACATCGATATTTAGAGTTTTTAAGTTTTTTAGCTTGTTGGAAAGGTCTTGAAGAGCTCTACATGTTTGTCTCATGATATTTCTATGTTTCTACACAAATAATTGTTTGTTTTCAAAAGAATAGAAAATGAATGTCTAAGCCATGATCAATACCCTAAACAACTACATAATGTCTCAAACAAGGATATTTGTCCTTTAATGACAATATTGGTGCTCTTAGGAGGTTTCTCACATTAGGAATGGGTTTCAGGTAAGGAGAGGAAAAAAAGTGATTTGGACTCGAAGTTAAGCTTCTAGGGCTTGTGGGCCATGAACAAGGCTTCAAGCCACCACATTGGCCCAAGAAAGTGGATATTTGACCTCCAAACGGAAAATAGTTCCTCCTATAATGCATTGGATAATAGGGATGGGTTTGAAGGCCGTACTAATATCCATGGGAGGAAAATAAGGTGCCTCGACCCTAGTTGAAGTTTATAGGTACCAAGGGCCATCAACAAGGACTTGAACTACAAAAAAAACTCAAAAACATAACATGTATGGGAAATCATTGTCCTTAGAGTGGGATATGGGTGCCAATATGAGGTTTTGTGCACCAAGTATGGGTCTTGGAACATGGTTGGGGAATAAATTGGAGGAATTAGGCCATAAATTAAAATTCTTGAACTAATGGGTCATCTTTAAGGAAACAAACCATAATATAGACCTTTTAAAGTGGATCATTGCATACAAGTTGGATTTGCATGCGATCATGAGTTTTTACATAGTAGGTATTGGGCTTGGGAACTTTAAAATAATAAACAGAGGAAAAGAAGGGTTTTACACCATAAATGGATCTCTAAATCTCATCACATATGAACATGATTCCAACCCACAACACAGACACTTTAGAGGCAATCTTTGTCCTCCAAGTGGAATATGGGTATGATTATGGAGTCTTGTGCATTAGATATGGGTACCATTATGAATCCTTGTGCATTGGGATTTGAACTACAACATGTTACCTTTGAAAGGGATATTTTGCATAAAAATGCGATAGGGATGTCATTATGATTTTTTTGTGTTGGAGGGATGGGTCTTGTTGGCCCTTGGTCATGGAAGAAAGAGAAGGTTAAGGAAGAAGCATGAAGTGAGAACTACGCGGAAGACAAGTTGACTAAGATTAGATCGAAGGGGCCAAAAGAGAAGAAAAGACGGAGCGAAGTAAGAGAAAGAAAGTTGTTGGACGGGGAGATTGAGGAAGACATATCAGTAAGGAAGATGGATCGTGGATAACTCAACAAGAGGAAAAAGCCACCAATATATGCTTTGGAGAACCTCGCAGGAAAGAAGGAAGGACAGGATGGTGAAGTCCAAAAAACACGGGTCAAGTTGACCTAGGGTTTTAGACACCTAGGGTTTTGGTATTTAGGGTTTTGACACATAGGTTTTGGCCTAAGGTTGTCCAAGAGTCATTGTAATGTATAAATAAAGGTCAAGAGGACCTGGGATGGGTTCGATTATGTTATGATGAGTGGTTTTTGTTATTGTTGAGAGAGAAGGCTTATGTTTTGGGAGAAGTCTGTGTTGTAAGATCTTCAACTGGGTGTGAAGATCAACCCTACAGATGGGTGCGTAAGGAGGGGAGAGAAGAAGAGAAAGAAAGATAGATCTGCAAGCTAAGAGTTCAGATAGAACTGTATGATTTCATCTAATATATTATAAAGAACAGTTATGTGGACGTATCCCTAGAGAGAGGGTGAACCACATATATCTTGGCCTTATGTGTGATTGTTGTTGATTATCTTTGTCATTTGATATGATTTTATAGTTTTGTTTTGTTAGATCTAAGATATACTGTGCGAAGTAGGATTAAGTCGGTAAAGAATGAATAGATCTGTGTGTGTGAGTTTCCTTGGATCCACTTTTCATTTACTATGGTTGTAGACACCTCTATCCTGCAACCCCCTATCGCTACTTCAGGTGAGACTACATCTTTTTTCGCAGGTCTTTCCGAGAGGGCCAATAGTTAGGGATTGTTGGTGCGCTGTTAGAACTGAACTTGGGTCTGCCCCTGTGCCAAAAAATGGTTCCATTGTCATCACCATGATCTTCTTGACGGAATGTCCAAGTGGTTTCCATTGAAGACAAAGATTCAGAAGTGGATAGAAGAACAAGAAAAGGAATTCGCAGAATCCCAGAACAAGAACCCTAATCTTATCACAGAGGATTGGTTGGGAAATTATATCTTTATTGATATACACAAGATTTTCTTTGGAGGAATTCATAAGGAGCTATACGAGTGGTTAGCCATATTAGTAGATGCCCAGTTTGAGATTAGACTTAGACCACATGTGGTTTGGACATCGGTGTTGATCAAGAAGGCCAAGAGAGTTGATAACACCGTGTCAAGAGAAGTTGATTGCTATTTTGAGAGTACCATTGGAGGGTACATGACTGAGTTTTCTATTGATAGAGTAGAACCATATAGCCAAGCAGAGATGTGTTTATTTAAGGGACCTAGAGGAAAACTTTTACATTTTATGAATTTGCAGATCAAGATGCTATTGCATGAGAAGAACATCTTGAAGATATAGTAATTGGTCGGAAGAAGCTAATGTTCATTAACTCAGACAGTGACTGCGATGCAGAGGTTGGACAGACGTGCAATGGGAGATCATTTAGAGAAGTCCCTCTAGTGAACCTGTTTGAGCAGTTCCATGAGCCACTGGCACATGACGAAGGATTTTACAGTGGACAAGAAGAAGATCTTGTGAATGAGGAACATTCAGAGTTTGCTAGGGAAGAAGAAGGGAAGACTGAAGAACCTCGCCGAGAAGAGTCAGAAAATTCAGGAACTGCGCAGACTGTTGAAGTAAGTACTATTACTCCTCATGTTGTTTTAGAAACATTAAGTAACCAGAGTAACCTAAGTTATCAGAGCACTCAGAGCATTGGTACAAGTGGTTTAGTGCATACTCAGTCAGGAACCCTAGGAAGATCTATGGAAGATGAGATGAGGTTACCCACATTTAGGGGATATGGATCTGAAGATCCTAATCAGCATTGGTTTTTGTGCGAAGCTATATGGAGTATTAAGAACATCACCGATGAAGATGTTAAGAGAGCTCAGTTCAGTATGATCCTAAGAGACCGCACATTGATTTGGTACATGAAATTTTTCCAAGGAGTTGTATAGCCTAAACCGCTGAATGAGATCAAGACTGCGTTTATTGTCGAATTCAAGAAACCCAAGTCTGAGTCACAGTGCATTACAGAGATGAAAGAAATAAAGTAGAGAATAGTTGAACCTGTTTGGGAGTTTGATCAGAGGTTTAAGAACCTGATAGGTCATTTGAGTTTTCAGATTCCATATGAATAGAACAAATAATGGTTCATTATTTCCCTCTTACCACACATCAGAGTCCCTCTGATGCAACAAAAGATCGCTTTGTAGGCTGAGGTGTTGGAGATCACCATGAAATTAGAATCAGCCCCTATGGGATAATCCAACTCAGGTATGAGGAAAATTTTGAGTCAGCTAACTAACTTATCATTGCAGGACGAAGATATGAAGAAAGATAAGGGAATATATAAAAGAGATGAGATCTGGGGTATCATATGTAAATCAAAGGGCCATGACAAGGAGCATTGACCTCTATTTCATGAGTACTTAGCTTCATGAGCTCTGAGCCCTTTGAAGCAGGTTACTTTACCTTGGTGCAAGGTATGTAGAAATCGACATCGCCATGGTGAATTCTATTACATGCAAAAATATGTCCAGACACCTACCAAACTTTACTACACATTCTGTAAATTTGTGGGGCATGATGAGAAAGATTGCAAGGCTTATAACCACTTGCATGAAAGATAAAGAGACACATATAGAATTCAAGGAGAAGTACAACAAGAAGGAAATACTATGTAGTTTAAATCCCCAATAAGAGGAAACTTCAACCCTCACAGTGGATTCAGAGGAAGAGGATGAGGAGGAGGTATGGGTCGAGGTCAAGGTTAGATTATTTTTTATAACTGCGCACAACCAGGACATTTGAAAAGGGACTGTAAGAACCCTTGTACCACTTGTAGCTACTGCAACTCATTTGAACATGTTATTGAAGATTGTCCTGTGTTGTTAGTCAAACTTTAGGAGAGACCAGGAGGAAACCCATAGGTACAATTAATATCAGTAGAACCTCGCAGAGTGGATCCTAGAGTCGTTGTTATCACTAGAGGAGGCACTGCTATAGGAGAAGACATGATGACTCCAACAAAGACTACAGACGAATCAGTGGTCAGAAGAACTGCAGATAAGACACCAGAGTTTTATCCGAGGAAAGAAAAGCAGACATTTGAAGAGGCAAGAAGAGAATTTGGAGGATATTAGGTTTCTTCATCAAAGTCACAACCAGAAGTGAGAGAATGTGGGATGCCTCTGACATTCAATCAGTCTGCATCACCGAGAGAAGGAAAAGAGGTAAGCAAGCTTGTTAGTTTCTTGTATACATTCATTTATTTGATTAAGGATGAAAGAGCCATACAAGAAATACAACACTTGATCTGACAATATGAACCAGGGAAGGTAGACCCCATGCTAAATAGAGCAGTACTTCAAGTATCCAAAAAGAGAAGGACAAATAAGGAACTACACTTTAATGCTTAGATTGGAGATTATGATATAAATTATGTGGTCCTCAACTTAGGATCAGAAGTCAATGTTATGACGAAGCAGACCTGGGCATTGATGGGAAAACCTAAGTCAATTTATTCCCCTATCAGGCTTAGGATGGCTAATCAGTAGGAACTAAGCCCCTTTGGGATACTGGAGCATGTCCCTATGGACATAAACATTGTAAGAAAATTTTTGTACTTCAAGGTGATTGAGATAGTTGATGATAGATTTTCTTATCCTGCATTGTTAGGCATTGATTGGGATTTCAAAAATTCCACTGTTGTTGACTTAAAGAAAATAAGAATGGTGTTTGAAGGTGATGGCCTTAGGTTCATTTCACCTATGGATCCTGATGAAGGTCGAAGATACATAGAACCCATCAGAGAAGAAGACCATGCATATGAGATAGAGAATATATATAAATTGATAGCGAAACAACATAATTACATTAATCCTACAACAGATGGGAATTTAAGATGGCGAAGTGACATGGAATGCTCATCAGACTTATAAAAAGTATTGGAGAATTGGTAGAACAAAATGTATGAAGTCTCTTCGCGGAGGTGTGCTATATTGACTAGGGAAGTTCACTGGACCGGCACAAAAGAAAGAAATATGCCCACAATTGATGGTTTAAATCATTTAGAAACATTCTTACCAGATTTTGAAGAAATTGTACCAGCAAAATAGAGATTGTTGGCACTGGATGAGGATTTGAAAGAAACTCCAACAAGATGGTGGGGGACACATAAAAATAACATCGCAGACTGGATGCAATGTCGCACTTTGATGGAAATGCGCTTTTCAGAACAAGTAGAAGGATGTGAAGTTTGATACACTGGTCAAAGTTGTCCGAAGGACCATGTGTGAGGTTCTGAGGAGGCCTGGAGCAACATTCCTTAATAATGGTGGGTGCATAAGTTCATAAACACTCTATACACAATGCCTATCAATTGGTATCTTCAAGCGGAACTATGCCTCACCACTTCAGATTCGTACGGTATGACTCAAAAATTTGTAGCTACATTTTCATTTGAAATCCAGTACCCTTCAGTAGATCAATCTCTACAAGTTGTAAGACAAAAAGTCTTTGAGGAGGCACCTAACCTCCCTATTGAGTGAGAAGAGGATGAATGGACTGGACCTCTTCAGAAATTGCAAGGATGTTACAATATCCATGTTGATGAAGATGATGATCCTAGGAATCTGAACAATGCAGAAATAGAAGGACAGAGAGATGTAGAAGGACCAGGAGTCGAACTACCTTTCATTGCACAATCGATCAAAATCAAGAAGGTTAATATTGTAACAGAGCAAGCACCTAAGCTTGCTAATTTTGGAGATTACTAGATTGATTCCACCATTGATAAGATCACAAAACTACTGCATGAATATCAGGACTTGTTCCCAACCAAGTTCATTGATATGAAGGGCATTAAAGGGCCCATGGGAGAGATGAAGATCCCCTTGAATCCAGATGCCAGGCTAGTTAAACAAAGACCCTATAGATTGAATCCCAAATATTAGCATAAAGTGAAGATTGAACTAGACAGGATGTTGGAAGAAGGAATCATAGAACCTATGGAAGAGTCAGAATGGATTATCCCTATGGTGGTCCAAGATAAGAAGAAATGAGAGATCAAGATTTGTGTAGATCTTAGGAAGTTGAATGATGCCTGTTTGCATGACCCATTCCCTACACCATTTACAGAAGAAGTGCTAGACAATGTAGGAGGTCAGGAAGTTTACTCCCTCACAGATGGATTTTCAGGTTATCACCTGATCATGATTACCAAGGAAGATCGCCACAAGACCACATTTGCAATAGATTGGGGATCCTACCAGTACACAATGATTCCTTTTGGATTGAAGAATGCACCAACCATATTTTCTAGGGTGGTGTTCGAAGCATTCAAGGAGTTTCTACATAAATTTTTGGAAGAATATTTTGATGATTGGACTATTTTTAGCTTATTAAAAAATCATATTGAATGTTTAAGACTAATGTTGGATAAGTGCAGGCAATTTCATATTTCCCTGAACCTAAAGGAGTGCATCTTATTTTCACTGTTTGGAGTGCTACTAGGGCATATTGTGTGTAAGCAGGGGCTGCTGGTAGATCCGTTCGAGATTTACATTATTGTTTATCTACCCCCCCCTACCTCAATCAGACAACTGCGCTCTGCGCTGGGACATATTGGATACTATAGAAAGTTCATTAAGTGCTATGCACAGATTAAAACTCCTATGGAGAAGTTATTAAAGAAAGATTGTCAATTTCAATGGACAAAAGAATGTCAATAGAGCTTCGACACACTGCAAAAGAAAATGGTTATTGCGCCTATTCTGGTTTTCCCTGATTGGACCAGGGAATTTCATGTGCATGTCGATGCTTCATATATTGCACTAGGAGAAGTGTTATCACAACTAGGAGTAGGAGATATTGAACATCTGTTATCCTTTTCTAGCAGGAAGCTATATATAACTGAGATAAACTACACTACCACTGAGAGAGAAGGTTTATCCATGGTCTATGCACTACATAAGTTTCGACACTACTTATTGGGAGGACATTTTAAAATGTTCACTGATCACACTGTGTTGAAACACCTAGTCAGCAAGCCAGTGTTGGGGGGAAGAATATGCATATGGCTACTGTTATTCCAGGAATATGATTTTGAGATTGTGGTCAAGCCAGGGAGAATGAACAAGGGACCTGATCACTTTTCCAGGTTAGAGCATGGAGAAGAACCTACTAGTTTGGAGGATACACTACCTGATGAAAATTTGTTGGACTTAAGAAAATTTGATGATCACTTCACCGAGATAGTCCAGATCCTATCAAAAGGAATGGCACCTGGCGAATATACAATTATCCAGAAGAAACAACTGGTAGTCCACACTACATATTTTTCACTTATAGCTGGGCAACTATACAAGATGGGACCTGATGAGATCCTGAGGAGATGTGTTATGGAGGAAGAAAGACCATTGATTCTAGCAGAAGAACATGAAGGCATCACAGGAGGACACTACACAGGAAAAGAAACAACATAGAAAGTTCTAAGAGCTCGCCTCTGGTGGCCTATTTTACACAGAGATGCTAAGGACTACTATAAAGCCTGCAATGTATGATAGAGAGTTGGGAAACTTTCCAGAAGAGATGAGATGCCTTTAGCACCGCAAATGACCTTACAAACATTTGAGAAACGAGCCATTGATTTCGTGGGACCTATTAACCCACCAAGGAAGCGAACAGGAGCAAGATACATTATCACTGTGACAGAGTATTTGATAATATGGGCCAAAGCAAGAGCAGTTAAGGACTGTAGTGAAACTACAGCTGCGCAATTTATATTTGATGATATCATAACCATGTTTGGATGCCCGAAGACCCTGATGAGCGATCAATGTACACACTTTATTAATAAGACTATCGAAGCTTTGACTCAGGAATTTGAAGTCCACCACTAGAAGAGTACTCCCTACCATCCATAAGAGAATGGGACGGTCAAATATTTCAACAAGATCTTGGAGACAGTGCTGACGAATATTTGTAGTGTGAACATGGATGACTAGGATTTGAGTGTACCAACAGTACTATGGACCTATAGAACTACTTGCAAGAACTTGATAATGCAGACTCCCTTTAAGTTGGTTTATGGTCTAGAAGCAGTTGTCCCTATGGAATACTTGGTTCCTAGTCTCAAAATTGCAACATTCACAGATATGGATGACACTGGCGTTGTTCAAGAAATGATTGCATAGTTGGTAGAACTAGAAGAAGACCGATTTATTGCAGGATTTCATCAGCAGGTATAGAAGGAACGCGAAAAGGCCTACCATGACAGACATATCAAGAAGAGAGCCTTTAAACAAGGAGATCTGGTATTGGTATATGACAACAAATTCATGAAGCATCGAGGTAAGTTCATAACACATTGGCTTGGGCCATTTGATATCATCTATGTTACAAAATGAGGAGTTGCGTAGTTGAAGACACTGAATGGAGAGTGGAAGGAAGGTTTAGTGAATGGGATCCGATTGAAATTGTACTATGACAACCAGTTGCCTTACAACTCTTAGTAAAGGCATACGAACAATGCTCTAGGTACTAGGTGCAGTTGAAACTAGATACCAGACACAGAAAATACAGTATGCACAAGGAAGGGAGGGACATAGAAGAAAGAATAGGATGCCTCACGTAGCCTAAAGACGAAGAAAAATAGAAGGTTCGGACCTGAAGTGCCTCGGGACGAGTCACATGTGAGTGTTGGGGGCCTGTTGGCCCTTGGTCATGGAAGAAAGTGAAGGTTAAGGAAGAAGTGTGAAGTGATAACTACGCAGAAGACAAGTTGACTGAGATTAGATTGAAGTGGCCAAAAGAGCAGAAAAGATGAAGCGAAGTAAGAGAAAGAAAGCCCTTGGATGGGGAGATCGAGGAAGATAGATCAACAAGGAAGATGGATCGTGGACAACTCAGCAAGAGGAAAAAGTCACCAATAGATTCTTTGGAGCACCTCGCGGTAAAGAAGGAAGGACAAGCTGGTGAAGCCCGAAAAACGTAGGTCAAGTTGACCTAGGATTTTAGACACCTAGGGTTTTGGTATTTAGGGTTTTGACACCTAGGTTTCGGCATAGGGTTGTCCGAGAGTCATTGTAATGTATAAATAAAGGTCAAGAGGACCTGAGATGGGTTCGATTATGTTATGATGAGTGATTGTTGTTATTGTTGAGATCAAAGTATTGTGTTTTGGGAGAAGTTTGTGTTGTAATATCTTCAGTTGGGTGCGAAGATTAACCTTGTAGCTGGGTGCGCAAAGAGGGGAGAGAAGAAGAGAAAGAAAGACAGATCTACAAGCTAAGAGTGTAGATAGAACTGTATAATTTCATCTAATATGTTATAAAGAGTAGTTATGTGGACATATCCCTAGAGAGAGGGTGAACCACATATATCTTGGTGTTATGTGTGATCGTTGTTGATTATCTCTATCATTTGATATGTTGTTATAATGTTGTTTTGTTAGATCTGAGATATACTGTGCGAAGTAGGATTAAGTAGGTAAAGAATGACTATATCTGTGTGTGTGATTTTCCCTGGATCCACCTTGCATTTCCTCTGGTTGGATACACCTATGTCCTGCAACCCCCTATCGCTACTTCGGGTGAGACTGCATCTGCTTTGCAAGTGTTGCCGAAAGGGATAGTATTTAGGGCTTGTTGGTGGGCTGTTAGAGATGAACCCTAGGTCCTCCCCTATGCCAACAGGTCTCAATGCCTCAATCATGGTTGGGGGATGAGAATATGGTCCTCAATCCCTGAATTAATATGATAGGTCTTATGGGACATTAATATTTCTCAAACCACCAAAAAACTTTCTAGAGAACATATTTTTCCTTGAGTGGGATATGGGTACCATTCAAATAATTTGCACAAAATATATAGATTTTATACCTTTTCTACAAAATGAAACTTCTAAGGCTCGAGTCCATAAAATAGGCCTCAAAATACCATGCATACCCAAATAATTGGCCTATCGATGGGACATATGCACCATTAATAGATTTTTTGTACTTGGCATGGGAAGTTGGGCATTAACCATGGTCAATGACGAAAAAAGGGTTATATGATCAAAATTAGTCTTATAGAGTTCATAATATTTGGCCTCTAAAGGAGATTTGGGAACCATAATAAAGTCTTAGACACAATGGATTGGTCTCAATATGTTGACCATGGTGATGAGAGAATATAAAAAGTGTTAGGATTTAAATGAATATTTTGGGGATCATAAACTATGTATGAGTACTTGAACCACTACAGAGGCCCTTTAGACAAGATATTTGGCCTCAAGTTAGGTTATGAGTGTCGTTAGAAGATTTTTTGCACCAAGGATGGGTCTCTAAGTCTTGACAAGGGTAAGGAGATGAAACAAAGGACCCCAAGTCATATATTAATAATTTAAGTATTTGGTCCATGAATATGGCCTCAAAACACCAAACATACCCTCTAAAAAGGATATTTGATCTCCAAGTGGTATATGAGCACCTATATCATATTTTTAATTATATATCTGTTTGTGTTTGTGTGCATAAAGTAATTGTAAATAAAAAAATTTGTATTCCATGGATAAGCTCTTTCTACATCCAAGTATGTGGGACATGTGTAATTCATTTAGTGCTTAACATAGAGTTGACACCTAGAATTTAAAAAATATTTCAATATCGACCATAAATAAAATATTTCATTTTCAACCTTAAGTATATTATGTAGATTAGATATACTATGAAAATGACGTCTCCTCTTTATTAAATATATTCTAGACATTGGATGAGATGGTGGAGATCTAGATGACAACTTGTGCCATTAATGAAGCCCAACTATATCTAGACTCACAAGTTGATAACGGATCTGTTGTGTCGAATGGAAATCCCTCCTCTAGGATGGATTTCTCCTCAAACATAGTTATTATCCCAAAGCTTGAATCCCATCCAATTTCACACATTTTAGGTTAGAGTGATTCGGTGCCATCCTAATCTAGATGCTCTTGGGAAGCTTCAAGCCTCAATGGTATCGGGTCCATTCCTTGGGAAAATAAATCAATAATTACTACTGCTAATTCGATGGAGGAACAAGGGTTGGAAATATCCAAACGTTCAAAAATATGCATAAGACCTAGGAAAGAAAGGTTCAATATGGTGTTGGGCTTGGATGTGGGAATGGAAAAGGTGGAAAACTTATGCAAGTTGGATTTTTTTGAAAGATTTGCTACTAAGATGGTTAAAAGGAAATCCCTAGGCTAGTAGATTGATGTGGGATGATGATGGGATTTGGGTTATCTAACTCAATTTCACCTTATTTTGAGAGGTTGGATCTATTTTGAGTTTATAAATGAGGAATATGTAGCACTTATCCTCAAACAAGACTGGCTTTGGAGGCCATTTGGTCCATTCATAATCCAATGGAATTTGATATTTTATCCATGACGAGAACCAATGAACTTGCAACATACTTGGGTGTTAATGCTAGGTCTTCTTTTGGAATATTGGTCTGAGGAGATCTCAGTTTTTGTTGGAAGTCAAGTGGGTATATTCATTTCTTTGGAGGACAAGATATGGGGGTTGATAGACAAAAACACACTATGGTTCTTATTGAAGTGGATGTCAAGAAGGGTATACAAATTGAAAATAAAATCATTATAGGGGATTCAGTCTTGTTTCAGAGGTTGGATTATTTGAAGGTCATGTTTTGATGCTCAAAGTGTCATGAGGTTAGCCACCTTTGAAAGGATTTCTTAGTTAATAGGCCCAATTGGAATGTCTAGAAAAAGGCATGGGTCAAGAAGAAGGAAGATGATACCCCAACCATTCCTTTATCTTCCTAGGAATAATATATCAGAGTTTAAAATTTGAAGTCTGATGGTGATATAGAGGCTCAATATTCTAGATGTCATGGGATTACAAGGCTTCACATGGAGTCAAAGGAAGTGTTCTCTCTAGATAAGCATCTAGGTGATAGTGGAAAAGGTATGACTCATAATAATTATGTCTCAAATATTATTCCTAATGTCAAGAGGGAGGCCTCTCTATCAGTAGGTCAATTCCCATAGAAGGAATTGGATTCTACACATGTCTCTATCCAACATGTTTTAAATCCCATTGGTAAGAATTATGATAGTCGAAAAGGTCAAGGTATCTAAGGGAAGTTGGGGAAGGGCACACTTCCTATAAGGATAATTCAAGGCTCTGGCCTAATCCAAATTGAGTAGAATCTAGTATATCCACCTTAGAAACTACATCCTACGTTGGTAAATAAGGTGGAACAGGACATGAAATGGAGAACACAATACTGCAGATAATCGAAGAGGGGGGAAATTTTGAAAGAAAAAAAGGTGGCGTCTAAAGACACCATTACAACACTTAAGAAAAGCACACTCTGATAAAAACATCACAATGCATATTTCACATCTTGATCCACATGATCTATTGAAAAATCTCAATTGACATTGTTGATAATGACCCAAGGGGTATTTTTTATAGTATCAAGATCTAACCAACTTCCATAGAATCAAGAAGATCTTGTCCAAATGTAATCATTGATAGTTAGAGTTGGCTCCGTAAAATCCTTTTTATCAAGTCGGTTCGACATGACTCGACCCGACTGCTTATGCGTCCAACTCGTAGTTGATTTATAGGCTCATCAATCTACCGCCTGAATATCTTCAAGTACTAGTTGATTATCTAACTGATCCACATGTCAACTACTCGATCGACTAGTTGGTGTGTTGGTTGATCACCATACCTGTCAACCAACTAAATCAAGGATATCTATGATGAACCATCAAGGCTTTATGTTCCAACACCCCCCCATCAACACATAGCTATGAAGTTTTAGGAGGTGAAATTACATCACTAGAAAACCTGCGATAATTTTATCTTCCTAACGCCCCAAAATCGTGTGGAGCTTGATAAATATGGCTTCGGATAAATGTTTCATGAACGTATCAACAACTTGATCATCAGTTCTTCTATATTTAAGAGAGACAACATTCTCATGAGCCAACTGTCTCAAGTAGTGAGCATGGTGCTCAATATGTTTCATATTATTATTAGCAGCATGCTTGTTAGCAACCTGTATGACACTTTGATCATCACAATAGATTTTAGTTGAGGTCTGAATAAGAAGGACAAGTTCTCACAAAATTTGGCGAATCCAAACATCTTCAATACCTTCTTGAGCGACACCATGATATTTTTCTTTTGTAGTCGAAAATGAGACTACCTTATGATTCTTGCATGACCAAACCAAAAGTCCAGTGCTATAGAAAAACACATAGTCAAAAGTAGACTTCAAATCATCATCGTCGCCAGCCTAGTTAGAGTTGGTGTAGCAAACTAATGAATCAGAACTGTGACAATACTTGATAGCCAAATGTGTGGTACCCTTCAAATAGTGAACAATTCGTTTGATTTATTTATAGTGTCTTTGTTTGGGGTCCTACATGAACTGAGAAACCACACTAATAGCAAAGCAAATGTCATATCATCTATGATTAAGATAAATCAGATTGTTGACCAATTGTCAATAGAGTGTGGCATCGACAACAAGTGTTTAACATATTTTAGTAATCTTTACTCCAAACTGAAAGGGAGTAGCACAAGACTTGCAATCGACCATATTAAAATGTGTCAATAGATCCATCACATATTTAGATAGAGAAATGAGAAATTCATCACAAATTGGTAAGAGTTGAAGACCCAAAAAATAGTGCATAGTACCAAGATCTTTCATATCAAATGGGTCAACAAGATTTTTCTTCAATCTAAGGATGAGATCATTATTATTTCTAGTAATGAGTAAATCATATATATATATACAACAACAATCAAAGTGTCTCCATTGGTGTGGAGAACATACAAGTTGGGATCAGATTCACACTATGTGAAACTAAGTCAAAGAAAGAAAATGTTGATCTTAGCATACCCGGTGTTGACACTCAGAACTGAAATGGGCTACAGCAAATCAATCCTGAGGCAACCTCGAACCACTTTGGATTGGGAGCTGCCCCTTCCAACCCAAGAGGGATCTCTTGAACAATGTCACAATAGGAATTTGAGTAGCGTGAAAAGGTGGGAAGATTTATAGGTAAAATATGGCCTTGGATTTGTGGGGTTTGAGGGTTAAACCAGGGAAAAGGTCCATTGGGCATGGAGTCAAATGAAAAACGAAAAAGAGATAATAGCAGAGATTAAATAACTTGCGGAAAGTGAGGCAAAGTAGGTCTATCTTTCAGCGCTTTGATAAATCATGATGCGGTAGGGGAAAGAAAAAGAAAGGTCGACGTAGCAAAGGATACATGTAGAGTTCTGAAAATGTAGATTGGTCTTACACAACTGATAGCTGGTGCAGAGGAAAGGCAATAAACAAATACAGAAAACCCAAATCCTTTTGTTACAGTAGTGGTCATACTAAAGTGTAACGAAGCCCATCAGTTAGAGGAAAACAAAATGTAATGCAGTCGTAATGGATTAAGGAAGACATAAGGCTATGGTAAAACATTTCAGCTGCGAGTAAGGAAACACATAAATGAAATCCAAACAGTTTTAACACAATCTAAGGCTTTAGCGACCTCACCTTCCCAATCGCAGCTATATGTAAGATATGCTAGTGCAAGAGTCTGCATTGTTGTTCCACATATCATTCCCGTCCATATACCCAAGATTCTTAAATTAAATACCCAACCGAGCAACATGCCAAACGAGATTCCAATGACGTAGTAACACCCAATGTTGACCCATGCAATGTATGATTTCCATCCTATTCTAATCGCCACCCCTGAAAGTACTGGCTGAACACTATTGAGGAGGACTGTAAATCCCAGCAAAATTGCTACTCTAGAAACAACGTGTCTGATGGCTGGACTCGTTGTGAACAATAATGCAAATTCCTGGTGAAATATAAAAACCAGAGCCGAAATAAGAATGCCTATAGCACTTGAAATCATAAGGGAAACCTTTACTGCAAATTTAGCTTCTTTCCCATTTCCTGCCCCTAGCTCATTTGCAACCCTCACGCCAGTTGCAACTAAAAATCCAATTGGTATCATCATCTCCCAAGCATTAATGCTTATACAAATAGAAATGGAATCCACTGCAACTTGTTCATCTGGTAGATTCCCAGTTAAGAGTACCAGGACTCTGTAGTACCAATACTCCAACCATAACATGACACTCGATGCAATAGACAGCTTTAGAAAAAGGCCACAAGTCAATGAATGCTTTTCTCGACAGTCCCATCCATGTCTCGGGACAACCTCCACAGGTAACATAAAGAAATTGAGCCATTGCATACACCCACCAGGATATATCCGTTGTAATGGCTGCTCCCAAAAGTCCCATATCCAATTTAGTGATAAAGATCCAATTTAGAACAATATGAAGCACCAAAATGGCTGCGACAAGCCACGCGATGACCATGTGCTTTGACTTGCGACTGTAGGTACCTTTGCAGCAGAAACGACCAAACAAATGCAAAATGATGAGGAATGGACCAGATTGAAATTGATCCAGTTAATCGAGCGATATCATCTGACTGACCCATCAGCTTCATAATGGGGGTGATATATATATACATTGGTAAGATTAAGACTGCAGCAACAAAGAGAACAATCCAAGAGTGTTGTAAATATATTCCCAGCATGTGATACTGCTTAGCTCCATATGCTTGCCCACATAGGGTTCCCAAGGCACTTTCCAGACCTAAAAAGAGCCCAAAAGTGAGACCAACAACGACAGTGTTGGTAATGGAAATGGAAGCTAATTCCAAGTCGCCCAAGTGCCCTGCAAATGCCTGAGTAATCACATTCATCCCATACATGGCTATGCGAATGAAGACGACAAGCCCTGCAATCCGCTGTCAAATTTGGGAAAAAGTGCCTCAGTTAAATCAGAAATTTTTAATATCTGTTACAACATAGGCTCCATCTAGGGATGGTACTTTCTTGTAAAGTGCCAAGAACAGTAGACTAGGTGCCACCATCCATTTGGCTTCCCTAAATCATCGAATCTGGACCTCTGTCACTTTACTTGCATCTCAGCGGAACGAAAAACAACTTATCCATCCTTTGGGCTATGGAGTCATAATGCTTTATGTCAAAACCATACTGGATTCAAAACCGAACTGAAAACATATTGAAAAGCATCGATGTAATCTAATGCTTGAAATCAAGCTTATTTATATACATCCCCTACTCTAACTACTGAAATATTTCCAGAATCAAATGATATGAAAATGCCAGTGAAGCCAATCCAATAATTGTCTTCTCATTTGAAAAATTTTTACACTTTCTTTGAGCAGGATGGAAAAGGAAGTTGACAACTCCCAACTGAGCTGTTGGTGCTCATGGATTTTCAAAACTTTCATCAATTATTGTGACCAAATATTCTTGACATAGCATATTCCTCCATTAAATGAATCCAAAAGATCAAAAAAGGGTCTTGAAAAACCATATCATACTGAGGTTTTAAAACATCCAGGACTACTCCATGTTCTGATTTATGATTCTCAGGATCATTAAACATGGCAGCCATATCTCTTTCATGAAACAAGGCAGAGTCTACAATCTGATTTTTTGGTAGGAAATCATCACAAATAGGTTCGCTAACTTCCTGTAGGGTTCCATGAAATACCTGACTGTCACCATCTAAGAACAGATTTACATCTTCTTCCTGAGTAAGTTCACAAGATCCATCATCTTTATGAGCCAACTCCTCCTCATACTGCTCATCTTCATCAGCTTGAGAAATTTCTATTTTTTCTTCCTCCTCAAGAGGACATGTATCACAACAATCTTCAAAAAGGATTTCAACAGAATATATCCTCCTACAATGTTGATGAAAAAGTGCGTGAAAGCATCTCAATAAAGGAATACTGGAATGGGGTAAAGATTTATACCAGAGTCTAGCATCTCCTCCCAATGAAAACATAAACAATTTCATGAGGACATCTTCATGATGTACATTTAATTCCTCCATGAGCTTGTGGAACTCAAACAAATGTTGACCAGGATTGTCGTCTTCATATTCTCCAAATTTAGGAAGGATATCTGCCCAAATTTTAACGTCTGGAACAGTGTTTGGAAATCCACAAACATTTGCAAAGTCCAGAGGAGCAAACCTTGTAGCCATTCGAGTAGCGAATGAGTTCGACATTTGAGACCAGTGGAGTCGCCAATAAAATCATGTAGAGTCTACGAACCAAGGAGTCGCCAGGTGAATGATCACAACCAATTGAATGTCTATCCCTTTTTCACCATCAAGAGATAGATCTGAACTTTGTTGTATCCCAGGGAAGATAACCTCGTCCTCCGTCCCCGGCAACGGTGCCAAAAATGTTGACACTCAGAACTGAAATGGGCTGCAACAAATCAATCCCGAGGCAACCTCGAACCACTTTGGATTGGGAGCTGCCCCTTCCAACCCGAGAGGGATCTCTCGAACAATGTAACAATAGGAATTTGAGTAGCGTGAAAAGGTGGGAAGATTTATAGGTAAAAGATGGCCTTGGATTTGTGGGGTTTGAGGGTTAAACCAGGGAAAGGGTCCATTGGGCATGGAGTCAAATGAAAACTGAAAAAGAGATAATAGAAGAGATTAAATAACTTGCGGAAAGTGAGGCAAAGTAGGTCTATCTTTCAGCGCTTTGATAAATCATGATGCGGTAGGGGAAAGAAAAAGAAAGGTCGACGTAGCAAAGGATACATGTAGAGTTCTAAAGATGTAGATTGGTCTTACACAACTGATAGCTGGTGTAGAGGAAAGGCAATAAACAAATACAGAAAACCCAAATCCTTTCGTTACAGTAGTGGTCGTACTAAAGTGTAACGAAGCCCATCAGTTAGAGGAAAAAAAAATGTAATGCAGTCGTAATGGATTAAGGAAGACATAAGGTTATGGTAAAACATTTCAACTGCGATTAAGGAAACACATAAATGAAATCCAAAAAATTTTAACACAATCTAAGTCTTTAGCGACCTCACCTTCCTAATCGCAGCTATATGTAAGATATGCTAGTGCAAGAGTCTGCATTGTTGTTCCACATATCATTCCCATCCATATACCCAAGACTCTTAAATTAAATACCCAACCGAGAAACATGCCAAACATGATTCCAATGACGTAGTAAAACCCAATGTTGACCCATGCAACGTATGATTGCCATCCTATTCTAATCGCCACCCCTGAAAGTATTGGCTGAACACTGTTGAGGAGGACTGTAAATCCCAGCAAAATTGCTACTCTAGAAACAACGTCTCTGATGGATGGACTCGTTGTGAACAATAATGCAAATTCCTGGTGAAATAACAATGCCTATAGCACTTGAAATCGTAACGTAAACCTTTACTGCAAATTTATCTTCTTTCCCATTTCCTGCCCCTAGCTCATTTGCAACCTTCATGCTAGTTGCAATTAAAAATCCAATTGGTATCATCATCTCCCAAGCATTAATTCTTATACAAATAGAAATGGAATCCACTGCAACTTGTTCATCTGGTAGATTCCCAGTTAAGAGTAACAGGACTCTATAGTACCAATACTCCAACCATAACATGACACCCGATGCAATAGACAGCTTTAGCAAAAGGCCACAAGTCAATGAATTCTTTTCTCGACAGTCCCTTCCATGTCTCGGGACAACCTCCACAGGTAACATAAAGAAATTGAGCCATTGCATACACCCACCAGGATATATCCGTTGTAATGGATGCTCCCAGAAGTTCCATATCCAATTTAGTGATAAAGATCCAATTTAGAACAATATGAAGCACCAAAATGGCTGCGACAAGCCATGCGATGACCATGTTCTTTGACTTGCGACTTTAGGTACCTTTGCAGCGGAAACGACCAAACAAATGAAAAATGCTGAGGAATGGACCAGATTGAAATTGATCCAGTTAATCGAGCGATATCATCTGACTGACCCATCAGCTTCACAATGGGGGTGATATATATATACATTGGTAAGATTAAGACTGCAACAACAAAGAGAACAATCCAAGAGCACTATAAATATATTCCCAGCATGTGATACTGCTTAGCTCCATATGCTTTCCCACATAGGGTTCCCAAGGCACTTGCCAGACCTAAAAAGAGCCCAAAAGTGAGACCAACAACGACAGTGTTGGTAATGGAAATGGCAGCTAATTCCAAGTCGCCCAAGTGCCACCTGAGTAATAACATTCATCCCATACATGCCTATGCGAATGAAGATGGCAGATCCTGCAATCCGCTGTCAAATTTGGGCAAAAGTGCCTCAGTTAAATCAGAAATTTTTAATATCTGTTACAACACCAGGCACAGGGGGGATGCTTCAAACCATAAGTGACTTATTGAGTCGATATACCAAATTCAAATCCATCACAAAACTAGGTGGTTGTTCCATGATTTTTTTTTGATATAGGTCTCCATGAAGAAAGACACTCTTCACAACCATCTCATGGATTTTCCATCCAAAACGAGTAGAAAGGGAAAGAATAATTCGATTAGAGTTCATATTTGCAACAGTAGAAAAGGTTTTAGTGTAGTCAATGGCTTCTTGTTGAGAAAATCCATTCACAACTAGGAGGGATTTATGTTTCTCAACAACACTGTCAGAGGTAAATTTGGTCTTATAGATCCATCAACACTTCACAATGTTATTTCCTTGTGGCTGGGGAACCAAGTCCCAAGTATGATTCTTCGAAAGAGAATCCCAAGTATGATTCTTCGAAACATAATCAATTCCAGTATTCATTGTCTACTCTCATTTATTTCATCCTTCAACATCATATTAGGTAACAGGGTCTGGGGTTTCAAGGACATGATTCATCAAGGAAATGTTCGCATGTTTATTTTGACTTCGAGTTTGGCATCTGCATGATGCATCTCTAGCTTCAGCTCCAACAACTTCAATGGTATTGGAATCCCATTGGGTTAGAAAAGAAACATGTGAACTATGAGTTACTTCACCAAGTCAGAGAGTATTCAGTTGGTGGACCATTCGAGACAGAGGAAGATGAACTAGTCGACTCAGAAGTTGACAGTCCAATTGAAATGGGAAGAAAGTTTGAATTTCCAGTCGTTGGAATGAAGAATTGAGTAGGAGTACCAGTTTCAAAGACAACATCAAAGAGATCATCATGTAGTAGTCCAGAAGAGGAATTCAAAAACTTAATGCTAGAAGAATTCTCATCAAAATGAACATTACATCTTATAATGATTTATCGTTTGACATGATAAGATAGTCAATAGGATTTCCACTCTTCATATTATCCCATCATGATGAAAGCATGACTCTTTGCATCCAACTTATTTCTGCAATCATCAGGAATGTGGGCCCATGAAACACATCCAAACACACGTAGGTGGTTGACTGAAGGCTTCTTCCAATACCATCATTCGACTGGAGTCATGGAAGGAACAAAATGTGTCAAGACATAATGGAATAGATAATTTGCACAATACACTACTTCAAACCAAAAGTGAGGAGGAAAATCTTTGTCCTATAAAAGACATATATCCATTTTGACTAATGTCTAATTCTTACATTCTGCAACACCATTTTTCTCAGGAGTATGAGGAACTGACCACTGCCAGTTAATACCAGATCGAAGGAGGTATTCTTCAAAGGGTCGATTCACATACTCACCACCATTTTCATATCTTAACCACTTGATGGTTCAACCACATTGCTTTTCATCAAAGGCCAAAATTCTTTAAACTTTTAAAAGACAAGGTTATTATTCTTTAGGAAAAACTCCCATCTCAAGCGAGATAAATCATCAATGAAGGTCAAAATGTACCTTGCACCTACCTGTGGAGGTAAATTGATACAATATGTATCTCTGTGAACCAATTTTAGTAGGTTCTATGCTCGCCATGCTTTTCCATAGTTAAATGGTGCTTTATGATGCTTCTTAAGCACACATCCCTTACAGACTCCTTTAGGGGAAAAATGTTCGGAAAACGAATAACCATGTTCTTAGTTGCTAGTGCCTATAGACTTCAGAAATTTGTATGTCTAAGTCATACATTCCAAATTCGACTTCTCTCATCAGTGTGAGAAAAAAGTGTACTGGGTTCAAATTCAGGGTGAGTCAAATCATAAAACTTGTACAAACTGTCTATTAGGTTGAGAAGCCTGCCAGCAACAATTGAATCCCATTTCCTCAAATCACAAACATAGAACTGATCCAGAAAAAAATCCAAAATCTTACATGTCTATGTCAACTAAGAAAGAGACAACATATTGGAACTGATATTCATCACACGATATACATCGACAATATTCCCATGTTGACAAGGTACATCACCTTGACCAACAACATCGAGAGAAAAATCACTAGCAACATAGATTTTACTCTCCTTAGCTTTATTCAGTCTAGTGAATAAAGTGGCATCCTTGACCATGTCATGAGTGCACTCGGAGTCGACAAACCATTCATTTTGCATAGTATGATACAACAAGGCTTGAAAAGTATTGAATTGGAAGGTGAAATTATCGATAGGTTTGTGTACAATGAACACATCTCCTTCAAGTCATTTAACCTTCTCCTCTAAATCATATCTCTTCTTAAAAAAACAAATCTCCACATGTCTAGTCTTTCCACAGTAATGACATGTTTTATTCTTTCGACTTCATTGTGGTTGTCTCTGGGGTCCCTAGTCATGGTATATAGGTTTCTATCTTGAAGCATCAAAACTCACTCTATTTCTGGAATCTATATTTCCCTTACCCTTGAGCAAGTGGGCCCAGTGTTTACCACCAATATTTCCTTTTTCAAGTAATGTATGTTAATCAATAATTAAAAGTTCATAGAAAAATTCAAAGGTGTAATCCTTACCATATTTCTTTCCTTCTTGCTAGTTAGTGTGGAAAGTCGATACAAACACATACAATGGTTTTCACAAGTTCATCAATACCAACTCGATGATTTTTCCATACTTATTATAATAGTTATTTCCACATTCACACATTTTCAACTGGATTTCCTTGACACATGCTAAATAGTCCTCCATTCTCTCAAAGAAATGAGGATTGAGAGAGATAAAATATTTCTCCGAATCCATAATGTGGCTCTTGCTGACTCGGTTGAACAAGGTTTTCATATTCTTCTAGACCTGAAGAGGGAATTCAATTCCACTAAGGTGAAATTGGATCTCCTGTGAGATGTAGGTTGTGATGACTCCTATCACCTCATCCTTCTTGCCATGAGGCATATGTTGGATGTGGGATAACAACCTTCATATATTTCCACAGTCCCTTACTCTTCAATAGGGTTTCCATATCTCAATCCCATACTACATGATTTTATCCATTCAGAATTATATGATCAATATTCAAAGCCATCTTCGATATCTAGAAATACTGGTATATTTTAGTAAGTCTTAATTGGAAAACCATCGTCCTAGAGTCAATCACACAACAGATCTGACTCAACAAGGTTTGAAAATAATAGATAGAGGCTTAAACCATTGTATCTGACACCATGTTGGGAAATAAGGCGAAACACAACATGAAACAAAGAACATAGTACTATAGATAATCGAAGAGGGGAAAATTTTTGAAAAAACTAAGGTGGTGTCTAAAGACACCTTTACAAAACTTAACCAGAGCACATTCTGATCAAAGCATCACAATGCATATTGTGCATGTTTATCAACATGATCTATTGCACAATCTCAATTCACATTGTTCATAATGACCCAAGGGGTCTTTTTTTATAGTCTCAAGATCTAACCAACTTCCATAGAATCTATAAGATCTTGTCCACATGTAACCATCGAAAGTTATAGTTGACTCAAAAAAATATTCTCTTTAAATTTGGCTCAATAGGACTCGACCCAACTTCCTATGCATCCAAATCGTAGTTGATTGTTGGGCTAATCGACTAATCGCCTGACTAGTGTGTTGTTTTGGTCGATCGCTTGATTGAATGTATCCATATGAAGGTTGACCTCTCGAGTGACTGAACCTAGGAGATGTGTGATGAACCATAAAGGATTGACGTTCCAACATCCTAGAATGTTACATTCAGTTGAATAGGGGGGGAGTAGGTTAAGGGTAGTTTATCATTAATCCCTTTGAATCATGGCATGGTTAATTGTTGGAAGTCTCATATCTCAAAAGAAAAATATCAATCTTTAAAAGAGCTAGAAGAAGGAAAGAAGCATACTATAAAAGGGGTCCTTAGAGATGAAAACCCTAGAGATTGGTTCCACCATCATTTTGCTCTCTTTTAGTATTAGAGGGTTTGGGGGTGCCCTGAAAATATTATGCATTAAAAGGTTGTTTATGGTTTACAAGATTGGTGTTATTTGTAACATCCCACTCTTGCGCGCACTGAGCATACTTATTCTTTGAGAACACTTGCGTGCAAGTGATCCAGGTCATTATACTATTAGTTGTTTTGATTATGATTATGAGACATTGTGGATTTGACGATGTCGAGTCTCTATTTTGACAAGTATAATGCCCTATCTTACCTTGTATCCAATACTTTTTGCCTATGTTATAAGCCCATACTTGACGTTTACTCCCAAACACATACCTAATGACCTAGTTCATGTTCACAAGAGGTAATTGATGATTTAAAGCATGTTTTGTTTAACTTTCTTGAATTAATTCGATTAAAGTGTTTTATCTTGTATAATCCTAATAGTTTGACTCATGAGAAGCTTATTTCAGTATCTCAGCATTCCGGTACTACAAGTCATCGTGCAATCCGGTACCATCCTATTCTGGTACCAGCCTGTGTGTATTCCGGTACTAAACAACTACCTACAAGATTCTGGTACCAACATTCTGGTACTGAATTTTCTCCTCGATTTCTGGGCATATGATGATGAATCTCAAAATTTGGGGACATGGGTTTTGTCCAGAACGATGTTCTCATGCAGACTTGTGTGTCATAACTCACCCAGATCGCACGTGTGGAACTCCATCTCAGGGGGAACGATTCAGCCTAAAATTGTCAAATATTTCTAAACTGCCAAATTGCGCCTTGATTTTCGTGCACATGGAGGAATAAATTACAAAACCATCCAATGGGTTTTTATAAAATATATCCAGCTACAAAACCCATAAATAATTTCTACAAATTCACAATGGAAAAAGAGATATCAAAGGCTCCTTAACCCAAATTTGTGATATTTGGTGAAAAACCCTGATTTTGTGCATAAACAGTTTGAACGAATTCTAAGTTGGGGGATTTGTTCTGATCCATCCCCATTGAATTTCCTTGTATAAATATGAAGGAAGGATTAATGAGAGGGAAATGATTTGTTATGCTATAATACTGGTTCTTAAAGGAGGGAAATTCCATATTGTTATATTGATGTATTGGCTTGTGAACATCTATTTTCTATAAGTCTCTTTGTTGGAAAGTAATATGAATTACAGTTGTTGATCTTGTGCATTTTTTGAACCTACTATCCTGTGAGTTTTTCCAGCTTCCATGTTGGAATCGGTAAGGGCCCACCGTTCTAACGTCGTAAGCTTGTTGTAAAATATAGCTTAGTTTTTATTCTTGTACATGTTTGTTGTAGTCCTGTATCTATGTATTGCTTGTTGTTAGCTTGATTTCTTATCTGAATTAGAAATATTTTGAATGTAAGTGGTGAAGTGTGAGTAGTGTTCAGTGTGTTATTGCTAGTATAACAAATCTGGTGCACCATAGTTTTAGGAATTTTATTTAGCTTGTTGTCAGAAATATGCATGATATGATAGGTTTAACAATCTTTGAAGTGTGATTATTTACATTTATGAATCTGAGTTAATTTTCAGAATTTGTTGAGAGTTGTAACATGTGTTAGCCAAGGGGCCATTCTAGAATTCCATCTCTTGTATTACATGAACCAGTAAATGGATTATGCTCCTGGTATATAAGCTAGACAGTTCTTTTTCAAGGCTGCAAGATTTGATTGAGTGTGAGGAATTAGATATGGATTGCTTGCAAGTTATTACAAAAAATGAGATTAGATCTCCATCTCTTACCCTGCATGCACCTACAATGGAGTGTCTTCCTCTACCTGTTATTTCTTCTAAAATTGATTGATGATTTATTTTGAGAATATGCAACATATCAATTGTTGTTAGGAGATAGAATCAAAGTTCATATTTTCCTTTCATGAGCCATCAATGAACAGGTCCATCACCTAAGCAAGAATTTTAGATCATATGCTTGTTTATGAGTTTTTCTTTCTAATTTTTGAATTGCGTGAAGAGTGTTATCTTTGAAGGGTGAAAACAGAGTGTTATGCTTCTTGATTGAGCTATACTCATCAGACATAGGAACCTATCTATTATCGGCACATATAGTGCATCAACTCTACTGATTACGAATCCCGATTGATAATTTATGTTTGGTAATATATTATGCAAATAATTGCACCAATAGACGATATGTTATTTTTGTTGTGTTTACATCGACATGTGCTATTGACTAGGTTATCCTGAGTGTGCATGACTTTGGATGTTGAGGATGTTGAGGCATCTAGGAAACTCCTGGAACTCTGGATCGAGTCAGGGAGTGGACTGTTAGGTTTTGAATGTTGTTGATGTGACATATGTACATATGATTATATATTATGATGTTGATTGTTATTGCTGACATGATTCATTGATGGATGCATGCTGACCATAGCTTGTCGAGCAGACTCACATTTGGAGTAAATGAGTCACGCACGAAAATCAAAGACATTGAGTGAGAGGTGTGGCAACAACCCTGCCACAACCTACTAACACTCTTGTCATGGCTCAAACTGTAGGTTAATGATTACCTAGTTCGAGAGACCCACGATGTTGTGATGGAAGACTATGACAATCGCTCATGATGATTCTAAGGGGAGCGCAATAAGGCAAGGTCATTATTCCCTAGAGGCCCTTAGTCTCCCACAAGATCACCTGACAGAGTATTGACTCCAAGGGTTTGAGTCAAGAGGATAGTGTTAATCATATAAGCCATATGACAGAGTATTGACTCCAAGGGTATTGAGTCAAGAGGCAAGTGGCACCCTTGGAGCACATAGTTCATCTTGAAGGGCATGTCATGCAAATAAAATGGAAAGAGGCGAGTGACACCCTTGGAGAACACAATGCATCCTGAAGGGCACGTCGTGGTTTTAATTGGTAAGTGAATAAACCTAGTGCCTAGAAAACTATGCCTCCTTAGGACTTGGTTAGCCTTAAAATGAATGATGTGATGAGTAAGTTTAATAACAAATTTTCCCTTGATAACTGTCACCAATCCTAGTGAATTTAAAACCTAGGGCTAAGTGGAACCTCTGAACAAAAAATAATTAGACATATAACAAGAAGGGGGTAAAGAAATTCAAAATTTAATTATTAAAGTAAAAATTATAATGGAGGATTAAATTTATTAAAAGGGTAAATGGTTGTTTTTCTACACTTGCTAAATCTGATTTTTTTTTAGTTAAAAAAAGAAAAATGGGGAAAATTAAAGAAAAAGGGAAACTTAAAGAAAAAGGGGGGAACTTAAAGAAAAGGGGAAATTTAAGGAAAAAGCGGAATGTGTAACTTAGTAAGGAATCTAGCCTTTGGAACCTTCTATTTATGAAATCAACTAGGAATTAACTAAGGAGTAAGTAATTTAAGAATTGTAAGGGAATAATGAGACACTGAGGAGCAGTTTTAGGAATGCTTTTAGGTGGGTGAGGGAAATAGGAGATTTTTTATTAATTAATAAATTGATTTTCTAGTGCAATTAGGGGATCGAGTGACATGTGTATGGGGGAGGTTTTTCCTAATTAAATCAATGAGAAATGAATCTAATGAGGGTTTGGGAAACTAATTACTAAGAAACTCTATAAAAAGGATGGTGAAGGAGGAGTATGGATCACATCTGGCTTACGTAACGTTACACTGCCAAAATTTTATCTTGATTGAATTTTCTCTTGTGGGAGTTGGGATACCTAGCTCGGGTCATGAGTGGTAGCTCGACCTTGCGAGGCAAGATGGTAAGATATCATTCTCTGGTATTGTGTGTGTGGCTCCTTTGCGACTCGGGGGGGGCTTAGGGGGAAGAAGAGTACCCCTAGCATTGGTTGGGAGGTACCGGTGTGGTCTCAACGGTTGGAAAGAAGTACTTGGATGGAGCATGAACAAGACTCGGATGAGGTGCAAGCGTGGGATAACGACTTCTAGTTATTCGTCATCGGTTACACATAAGCAAGCTCTATTGTTTTGTTTAAAAATAAAAGAAAATTTTGGTCTAAGTTTTATGTACATGAATATCTATATGGCGAAGGTTGAAATTGATTTGGGACAACAATGATGAATTGTAATTCAAATATTTTTATTTCCATCTTAGAATTGAAATTGTGGCAATGAATTAATTTCAGTGTTCCCTTGTTGTTCAATGAAAAATGTTCGTTTATATGAATTCCTTGTCAACTTATATTGTGCTCTGCGAATGCTATAAAATGAAATGTTAACAGTAGACATTATACTCATTCCTGAATTCCTTGTTAACCTTGAGTTTATCAATAATCACAGTACCTTAAGTTGAGTTGATACTTCATCAACACAACCACCAATGTCAATTCTAGTGTGTACACGCTCTCTTATTCTTGTTGCACAGGATGGTTGCACCTGTTATATTATGCTTGTTATCTCTGTGTATCTTTTATTCTGAAGTTGTCTAATTTTCACGTGGCCAGATTGATCCCCAAACTCAAACCTTGTTTGCATTTTTTTTAATCCCCTGCGTGCGTTTTCTTTATCGCTTGAAATGCATTTTTTTTTAATTTCGATTATGGAACATCAGGTGGAATCTATTCGTAAGTTGTTATGTAATGTCGTCCTCTCCTTGTCTTGCGTTTTGTATTTTTAGTCCTTTTGTTTTCATTAAAAGTTGAACGATGATCCCTCACAGGAGGTAGTAGAAAGATCCCATCTCCCAACCACTATCATATGGCTTATATGATTAACACTCGATGAGGATACTAGCCACAACAACTAGCCAAAAATTATAGGAAAGATGCTCTTAAATCTTTGTTGATTCATTATTTTTTTTGTCCATGGAGAAGATATGGATGCCATTTTTGTTAAGAAGAGTCTGTATGACAAATCGTTGATGTATGTAGTAAATGGGATTCCCATACGAAGAACAATGGAATTATGGATTTTTATGGTTTGATATTGATAAAGAACTATTTATGAATGTTAACACTCTCTACTTTATATATTCAATTTCTATTTAAATTAGTAATTATACAAAAAATTATTGAAAAGGATACGACAAACACATTAATAATATCCAACCATTTACTATAGGAGTAAAAACAATTGAGAAATGTTTGCCTTGTTTCAAAACTATTTCGGTTACTGCAAAAAAGGGGTTTAGAAATAAACAAATTCCATTGTGGGGATTTGAACCCGGGTCTCTCTCGTGAGAGTCAACCAGTCATACTTTCGTTTCTTTACACATACTTCCACAACAAGCTATAAAACCTTATGTTGTAAACTGTTCATTTCGTTCTTCCCAGCTATTGACACCGTTGAGTTTGTCAAAGAAACGATTTTATTATCCAGCTATTGACAACGCTAAATTTTTCCGAGGATTGGTAGCAACAAATTAAATATTTGTATATTAATAGCCGCGTTATAGCCACGATGCCTGCGGTATTTATGCTTGTGAATTTCACCTTGCCTGTGGCGGTTTCCCTATTTGGATTCTACTGTAACGGAGTATTTGTTTCCTTGACTATTTAGGCAACGGATTTATTACTGTGTAAGCTGGCGTTGTGTTGACAGCGGTGATTAAAACACTGTCAACCCATTTAAGTTTTTATATATCAGTCTTGTAATTTTTGCAACAATAGATTAATTTCTTTTATATATCAATTGTTTTATATGCCAGTCTTATAACCTTTGCAACAATAGATTAATTTTTTTTATATATCAATTGTTTATTTATCAGTCTTATAACTTTTAGAACAATAGATTAATTGTTTTCCTTTGCAATAGTAACAGTTCACTTGGTTAATGCGATGCTTTTATTAATTATAGTTCTCACTACCATGAAATCAATATTGATTCTTGCGCAGAGTTTAAATATGTTGTCCAGGTGTTGGTATTAATGTTTAACCAAGTTGATCATTGATTAGTAATATTATGGTACCAGTGGATCATGTTAAGGGGAGTAAAAAAAATTGGTCACTGTCATTTTAGAGCCGTAGTATTAATTAACTGAATTTTAGGATATAACAATTTTAATAAAGGGTGTTGAATTTACGATGGGTGTGATTTTCATGATATTTGTATAATGATGGTTGATTTTAATTAATTTATCTTAATATTATGAAGCAATTCTTAATGTTTCCTCATGAAATAGTCATTAATTAATGCGCATTGCATGACTTAAGGTAAGGGTGTCCGATGCTTGGCTCCCTATTTTTCCCCTTTTTACTCCTTGCAATTTAAGCATTGATTTTCTTGTAGGGCTTTAGAACCCATGAGAAATTTTATAGATGAGTTTACTAAGATGATAAACCCTTGAATGGAAGGTATATGTTGCTTAAAGATGGTTAGATGGTTTTACCCTTAGATCGTGACTGGTTATTTATGTTGTGATTTAGTCCTTAATTTGATAACTGCTAATGTTTTATGTCCAGTCGTTGTGCCAATTGAATGTATCGATTTTAGTCACCCTGTATCCATGTTTTATTTATTGTTTAGATCCCCTTCATCTAACAATGTCGTATAATGTATGAGGGTGCAAGTTGGATTTCAGTCACGTTGGATTTTATGTTTGGTTGAAGGTTTAGACTTATTTTTGTTCGCACTTGGGTTCCTGGCGCACTTGCCTCAATGTGACGACGTGATACCTTATGATTGGATCATTTCACGTGTTGATTGACAAGCACACATGAAACCTGGCTTAGAGTTAAGTGCCTCTATATGTGGATGAAGTTGTTTTGTAAGTAAGGTTTTACTTGTTTTAATGTTAAGGTGAATTTCCCCTGCTTGCCGAGAAGGTTCTGGTTATTGGTCGTCGAAGTTGTTGTGTTTGGATTGATTGAGGTTGTCTTGGCTTAGAGGTGTGATCTTGTGTGTGTCAGTTGAGATGTAGACACCTCCATGTTCCTCAGAACAGTCGCCAACCTTGAGACCTTAAATGGTCAAAATCGATGGGAAACTGGGCTTGAACATTGCTTATGTGTCCTGGAGGTCCTAACCTTGCAGGGTAGGACGAGCAGGTAGTCATTTTTATTTTGTCTAATTGATTTCCGCATGCTGCATCCAGTTGCATGATGTGCTAGTATGTTTGGTATTTATGTTGTGTGTTACCTTATTTGTGTGCGTTGTGTTCATCCTCAAGTTGTGTTGATTAATTGTTGTCGTTGTTACTTTCTTTCCTTAGAATTTTTTTTTTTTCACTTGTTATGTGTTGCATGTAGTCGTAACGATGGGGATCATTACATATGGTACCAGAGACGGTTCGAACTACGACTTGGGATCACTATGACTTCCTTTATTATATATTTGATTATAATGTCTCTAATTAAATTGATGTGTATTTGTGTAGGTAATCATGGTTAGAGGATGTCTCATAGGCAAAAAATGGGGTTCTAGGGGAGGAGGCATGACGCCCCCAGTAGCATCCATGCCCGAGGGCTCTAACCCCCAAGGAGACGAACAGGTTGTCAGACAGGGACATATAGATGTGGGTGATGTGGTTGGGCTTATGAGGTCTTTTCAGTGGATGTTTGAGGCACTAATCAGTCATTTGGATAGAGATGATGTCATGGCATCGACACCCCTTGAGGGTCGACCGTGCACTCCGGTCGGTACTGGTAGCATTCACCGCGAACTCGAGAAGGTCAAATTTCTCGAGTTCTTTGGTGCCCTGGAAGAAGCATCTGCCGAGGCATGGTTGGAGAATATGACGATGTGCTTTTCACTTTGTGATTATACCTCCAACATGAAGATCTGCATGGCGGTCTTTCAAATGAAGGGGAACTCTCTTCTATGGTGGAAGACTCTCCTGCCACAATTAAACATGGTCGTCAAAGACGTGTCATGGGAATTGCTCGAGGAACGGTTCTGGGAGAGGTATTTATCTGAGTAATTCATTGAGCTCCATCTCAACAAGTTCAAGACTTGCGACAGGGAAACTGTATGGTGCCCGAGTACGAGGCCCGCTTCATGGAGCTTCTTCAGTATGATCCCCACCTGAATACCGAGAAATTTAAGGTCAACAAGTTCGTGTTTGTCCTTAATGTCATAATTCGTGCAAAGGTTAGGATTTGGATTCCTCAAACCTTGCATGATGTTGTTCAGAAGGCCCTCATAGCAGAGGAGGATCTTATCAGCGGGGGTCAGAGAAATACTCTAGTGAGACCAGCAGGATAAGCGTCATCTGGTGCACAATAGCATCAAATACCAGCTAGACATTCACCAGGAAATCGTGGCTTCTAGAGAGGATCCACTTTGACTACACCTCGACGACCGATGCCTCAACAACAGACTCCTTATACATCACCACAATAACAATAGTTTAGGGATGTTCAACAAAATAGATGGCCAGGATTCTAGACCGGTGGACCGTCAGCTTCTACTTCGGGTACCAGGAGTACTGGACCAAAGAAAGGGTGATGGACATGCAAAGAGCCACATTACCAGCGTGACTACCCAGTGGAGAGGACCACAACATTTGGATCAGTTGGAGCCACTACCATGGGATACTTGGGCAAGGCCCATAAGATTCATGCAACAGTGAATAACTGCCAGGAAAACCACCAGTCGACTGTGCTCCAGACGTCAAGTACCGTCACTAACCAAATCCTTAGTATTTTGATATATCCAGGTGCTACAGAAAGTTTTATTTCTGGTGCAGCGCTAAAAAAAATTAAGGTAAAGGAAGTCGAACAGGACGAGTTTAGATTTGTAGAAATGGATTCGGGAGCCAAACAAAAGGTTGGAGGGAAGGTTACGGTTTGTATCCTTAAACTGGGAGAGTTTATCACAAGGGCGAACCTATATGTCACGATCTTAGGGTCTTGTGACATCGTGATCGGTATGGACTGGTTGGAATCACATGCGGCGATACTCAACTGTAAGATGAAATGGTTGAACTTGGTCAATGATGAGGGATAGAGATGTGTGATTGTAGGTCAGAACTAGGGATTTTCCCTGCGGTTAATCTTTTCCTTGCAGCTACGAAAGAGCATGCACAAGGGATGAAAGATTTATGTGATCCTTTCTAAACAAAAAGGGTGTGGCGGAAAGACTATAAAACCTTCCAGTAGTATGAGAATTTGCAGATGTCTTCAAAAAGGAGTTACTAGGGTTTTCACCTGAGAGGGAATTGGAATTTACCATAGACCTAAAACTGAGGACTAAACCGATAGAAAAAATGCCTTATCAGATGTCGACCCTGGATTTGCAGGAGTTGAAAATGAAAATGAAGGAGTTGTTGGACCTAAGACTTATACATCCAAGTGTGTCACCATGGGGTGTGCCTGTTATCTTCATACGGAAGAAGGATGGGTTGTGGAGAATATGCATTGACTATCGTCAATTGAACAAGGCAACGATCAAGAATCAATATCGGTTGCCAAGGATTGATGATCTGTTTGATCAAATGAAGGGTGCGGCGATGTTTTAAAAGACTGACTTGAGATTAGGGTATCACCAGTTACGGATAAAGGAGGATGACATCCCTAAGACTGCCTTTAAGATGAGGTTTGGACATTACGATTTCTGTTTTACCGTTTGGACTGATGAACACCCCAGGGGTATTTATGAGTTTGATGAACAAGGTGTTCCACGAATACTTGGACAAGTTCATCCAAGTATTCATTGATGATATTTTGATTTACTCTCAGATGATGGAGGAGCATGACGAGCACTTGCGCATGGTACTACAGTGTCTACAAGAGAACAAATTGTATGGGAAATTATTTAAATGCTCATTTATCAATCGAAGATTCACTACATAGGGCATGTCATCTCCAACGAAGGTATCGTTGTGGATCTAGCAAAGGTCAAGGATATTATGGAATGGCTTGCGTCGATGAATGTCCCTGAAGTGCGTAGCTTTGTGTATTTAGCGGGATACTATCAATGGTTCTTCGATGGTTTTTCAAAGATAGAAAATCCGATCATGGAATTGCAGAAGAAGAACAAGAAGTTTTTTTGGACAACACTGATACCAAAGGTCCCTGACATGGACACAGACTTTTCGGTATGCACTAATGCATCCAAGGAAGGATTATGTAGAGTCTTGATGCAAGACAGTAGAGTGATCTCTTACATCTCAAGAAAGTTGAGAAGGCATGAGGAGAACTATGCAACGCACGATTTGGAGTTGTTAGCCATTCTTTATTCCTTGAGAGTTTGGAGACACTACCTTATTGGATGGAAATTCAAACTAAAAATGGACCACTTTGGACTACAACACATCTTTACGCAAAGTGACTTGAACCTGTGACAACGATGTTGGTCGGAATTGCTTAGAGAGTATGATTTAGAGATTACTTACATAAAAGGAATAGTGAACAGAGTGGTTGATGCGTTGAGTTGGAGACCACGCATATTTTCGGTGATGCATATTCAGACGAATCTACGTGAAATGATTCTAACTTTACAGTGCGACGATGACTGGTACAAAGAGGTCAAGGATTTTATCGGACAAAACACAATGATGGTACCAAAATTTGAGGGATTTATTGTGGACAACGACGGATTATTGAGATTTAAAAACCAAATTTACATACCGCCCAATGACGAGTTGAGGATTTTGATCCTAAACAAGGCTCATAGAGAAGTATACATGGCTCATTATGCAGTCACGAAGATAAGGGCAGACCTTAAACCCTTATTCTTCTGGAAAGGAATGAAGACAAACATAGTCAACTATGTGGAAATATGTCTAAAATGTTAGCAGGTGAAGGTTGAACATAGACATCCGGCAGGATTACTACAGCCTCACGTTATTCCAGAATCGAAATGGGAGGTCATTTCGATGGATTTCATTGTTGGATTGCCACTGACGGTAAGGAGACACGACTCAATTTTTTTTGTAGTCGACACTCTGACGAAGAGTGCTCATTTTATTCTTTTGCGTATGACGTATCAGGAACCTAACATAGCTAGCATTTTCATCAGTGAGATTGTGAGGCTGCATGGCATGCCTAAGAGGATTATATATGATAGAGGATCAATGTTTACATGATGATTTTGGACTAGTTTCCAAGAGGCCTTGGGAACCCAAGTTAACTTTAGTACCACGTATCACCCAAAGAAAAATGGGCAGACCAAAGGAACAAACCAAATATTGGAGGATATGTTGCGTATGTAGGTTATGGACCAAAACAAGTGTTGGGAAGAGTTCTTTCCACTGGTATAGTTTGCATACAACAACAATTATCAAAGCATCATAAATATGGCGCCTTTTGAGTTTCTTTATAGGTGACCATGTCAGACTCCGTTGAATTGGGATCGACTTTAGGATAGGGTCCTGGTGGGACCAGAAGCGATCTAAGATATGGAAGATCAAATGAAAATAATAAGAGAAAGGATCAAGTAAGCACAAGATCGACATAAGAGTTATGCTGATGCACATCATGTCAATAGTAGTTATGAAGTTGGTGATCGAGTCTTCTTGCGGGTGAAACCGCATAAGAGTTTGATCAATATTGGAAAGGGTGCTAAACTCTCTCCTAGGTTCATGGGACCTTTAGATATTGTGGAAAAGAAGGGGCTCGTGGCCTATCGACTATCCTTTCCTGATTCTTTGAGGCGTATGCGCGATGTTTTTCACGTATCTATTTTGAGACATTATGTTATTGATCCTACACATGTTATTGACATGAGTTCCTTGTAGGTATCGGACGAGGGTGCTCTCACGGCGAAGCCAATTCGCATCCTATACCATCGCATTCGATAGCTACGACGTCGAACAGTACATCAGATCAAGATCCATTGGGACAACTATAGTCCACACTCGACAACCTGGGAGGACGCATATGATATGCGTCAGTAGTTTCCATTTTTGTTTGATAGCTAGACATATGATACAGTGATACACTTTATTTCAGCACTTACATACTATGAAACTTCAGAACGAATTTTAAAACAAGAGGGGGTGTATGTAACATCCCACTCTTGTGTGCACTGAGCGGACTTATTCTTTGAGGACACTTGCATGGAAGTGATCTAGGTTGTTATACTATTGGTTGTTTTGATTATGATTATGAGACATTGTGTCTTTGATGATATGTTATTTTTTTTGTGTTTACATTGACAGGTGCCATTGACTGGGTTCTCCTGAGTGTGCAGGACTCTAGACATTGAAGATGTCGAGGCATCGAGGAAACTCTTGGGACTCTGGATCGAGTTAGCAAGTGGACTGTTAGGGTTTTAATGTTGTTGATGTGACATATGTACATATGATTAGATATAATGATGTTGATTTTTATTGCTGACATGATTTGTTGATGGATGCAGGTTGACGATAGATTACCGACCAGATTCACATTTGGAGTAAAGGGGTCGCGCACGACAACCATATACATTGAGGGAGAGGTGTGGCAACATCCTTTCCACAACCTACTAGCACTCTTGTCGTGTCTTGAATTGTAGGTTAACGATTACCTAATTCGAGAGACCCGCGATGCCATGAGGGAAAACTGTGATAGTTGCTCATGATGATTCTAAGAGGTGTGCAATAAGGCAGGGTCCTTATTCCTTATAGGCCCTTAGTATCCCACAAGATCACCTGACAGAGTATTGAATCCAGAGATTTGACGTCTACCAAATTCAATCAAGAGGTGAGTGGCACCCTTGGAGCACATAGTGCGTCTTGAAGGGCACGTTGCGCAAATAAAATGGAAAGAGGAAAGTGGCACCCTTGGAGCATGTAGTGTGTCCTGAAGGGCACATCACAATTTTAACTGGTAAGTGAATAAACCTACTGCCTAGAAAAATATGCCTCCTTAGGACCTGGTCGGCCTTAAAATGAATGATGGGATGAGTAAGTTTAATAAAAGAAATTCCCTTAAGATTTGTCGCCAAGCCTAATGAATTTAAAACGTAGGTCTAAGTGGAACCTCGAACAAAACATAATTAGACATATAACAAGAAGGGGGTAAAGAAATTCAAACTTTAATTATTAAAGTAAAAATTATAATGGAGGATTAAATTTATTAAAAGGGTAAATGGTTGTTTTTCTACACTTGCTAAATCTGATTTTTTTTAGTTAAAAAAAGAAAAATGGGGAAACTTAAAGAAAAGGGGGGAAACTTAAAAAAAAAGGGAAACTTAAAGAAAAGGGGAAACTTAAGGAAAAATGGGAATGTGTAACTTAGTAAGGAATCTAACCTTTAGAACTTTTTATTTATGAACTCAACTAGGAATTAAGTAAGGTGTAAGTCATTTAAGAATTGTAAGGGAATAATGGAACACCGAGGAGCG
Organism: Picea engelmannii; assembly: GCA_009831015.1. NCBI lineage: Eukaryota > Viridiplantae > Streptophyta > Pinopsida > Pinales > Pinaceae > Picea > Picea engelmannii. The sequence continues at coordinate 1,018,003 of ML791993.1, read as the reverse complement.
TTTTTAGGAACACTTTTAGGTGGGTGAGGGAAATAGGAAAATTTAATTAATTAATAAATTGATTTTCTGGTGCAACTAGGGGATCGATAGACATGTGTATGAGGGAGGTTATTCCTAGTTAAATAAGTGAAAAGGGAATCTAATGATGGTTTGGGAAACTAATGACTAAGAAACTCTATAAAAAGAATGGTAGAGGAGGATTATGGATCACATCTGGCTTGCGTAATGTTAGGTTGCCAAAATTTTATCTTGACTGAATTTTCTCTTGTGGGAGTTGGGATACCCAGCTCAGGTGACGAGTGGTAGCTCAACCTTGCGAAGTGAGATGGGAAACTAGCATTCTCTGGTATTGCGTGCGTGGCCCCTTTGTGGCTCGGGGGGATTAGGGGGAAGAAGAGTACTCCTAGCTTTGTCTGGGAGGTACCGGTGAGGTCTCAACAGCTGGAAAGAAGTACTTGGATAGAGCGCAAGCATGGCTTGGACGAGGTGAAAGCGCGGGATATCGACTTCTAGTTATTCATCGTCGGTTATAGATAAGCAAGTGCTATTGTTTTGTTTAAAAATAAAAGAAAAATTTGGTCTAAGTTTTTTGTACATGAATATCTATATGGCAAAGGTTGAAATTGATTTAGGATAACAATGATGAATTGCAATTCAAATATTTGTATTTCCATCTTAGAATTGAAATTGTGGCAATGAATTAATTTCAGTATTTCCTTGTTGTTCAATGAAAAATGTTCATTTATATGAATGCCTTGTCAACTTATATTGAGCTCTGCGAATGCTATAAAATGAAATGTTAACAGTAGACATTATACTCAGTCCTGAATTCCTTGTTAACCTTGAGTTTATCAATAAGCACCGTATCTTAAGTTGATTTGATACTTCATCAACACAACCACCAGTATCAATTCCAGTGTGTACACACTCTCTTATTCTTGTTGCACAAGATGGTTGCACCTGTTAAATTCTGCATGTTATCTCTGTGTATCTTTTATTCTGGAGTTGTTGTCTAGTTTTCGTGTGGCCAGATTGAGCCCCGAACTCAAACCTTGTTTGCATTTTTTTTAATCCCTTGCCTGTGTTTTCTTTATCCCTTGAAATGCGATTTTGTATAATTTCAATTATGGCACATCAGGTGGAATCTATTCGTAAGTTTTATGTAATGTCATTCTCTCCTTGTCTTGCATTTTGTCTTTTTAGTCCTTTTGTTTTCACTAAATGTTGAACGATGATCCCTCACAGGAGGTAGTAGAAAGATCCCATCTCCCAACAACTATCAAATGGATTATATGATTAACACCCAATTAGGATACTAGCCACAACAACTGGCCAAAAATTGTAGGAAAGATGATCTTAAATCTGTGTTGTTTCATTATTTCATTTGATATGAAACAACACGGAGAAGATCTGGATGCCATTTTTGTTAAGAAGAGTCGGTATGAAAAATCATTTGATGTATGTAGTAAATGGGCTTTCTGGATGAAGAAGAATGGCATTATGGATTTTTACGGTTTGATATTGACAAAGAACTATTTCTGAATGCTCACACTTGCTGCTTTATATATTCAATTTCTATTTAAATTAGTAATTATACAAAAAATTATTTAAAAGGATATGGAAAACACATAAAAAATATCCAATCGTTTACTATAGGAATAAAAACAATTGAGAAACATTTTCCTGATGTAAAATTGTTTCGGTTACTGCAGAAAAAGGGGTTTAGAAATAAACGGATTCCACTGTGGGGATTTGAACCCAGGTCTCTCTAGTGAGAACCGACCAGACAGACTTTCGGTTCTTTTCACATGCTTCCACAACAAGCTGTAAAAACTTATGTTGTAAATTGTTCCTTTCATTGTTCCCAGCTATTGACACTACTGATTTTGTGAGAGGACTAGAAGGAACAAATTAAATATTCTTATATTAATCGTCGTGTTATAGCCACGATGCCTGCAATATTTATGCTTGTGAATTTTAACTTTCCCGTGGCGGTTTCCCTGTTTGGATTCTGCTGTAACAAAGTATTTGTTGCCTTGACTATTTAGGCAACGGATTTATTACTATGTAAACTGGCTCTGTGTTGACAGAGGTGATAAAAACAATGTCAACCCATTTAAGTTTTTATATATCGGTCTTATAACTTTTGCAACAATAGATTGATTTTTTTTTTATATCAATTGTTTTTATGTCAGTCTTATAACCTTTGCAACAATAGATTAATTCTTTTTATATATCAATTGCTTATTTATCAGTCGTATAAATTTTTCAACGATAGATTAATTTTTTTCCTTTGCAATAGTAACAATAGTAACGATAAATTCTTCTATAGCAGAGACCTTCGGGTTGAACCTATCTGGGAGAGATCTCAAGATTTTCTGAACTAATTCCCCAATTGTTTCGCCAAGTGCCTGCATTGCATGTACCATTTCTTCTACTCTCAGAAAGTATTTTCCAACAGTTTCATCTTCCTTCATCTTCAGCTGTTCAAAC